>JANRGW010002869.1:0-15801 GCA_024733675.1 Psilopsiagon aymara | reverse complement strand
CCCCCCCCCCCCCCCCGAAAATGCCTGTTTGCCAAAATGCCTTATTTTTACAATAATACCCAAATTTGGAAAAAAAAAAAATAGGTGGATTCACTACAAACAGTTCTGTTTTCAAAATAAAGTGAAAGTAAAATTTAAAATTTCACTACCATTATTTTTAAATTCAACCAATTTTTAACAAACACTGGTTCAGGAAGGCATTTTACAAACTTTTTTTTTCCCAAAAAAATTCTTCATTCTTATTTTTGCTTTGAGACAAGACAGACTTTGAAGACATGAAACTTCCTACAAAAATCCAGGTTTAGCGCTTTTAAAACAAAGCTAGTTATTAAATTTGTTTGTATCTTCTTTAATGTATACTGCCTACAAGTGTATTCACGTTATGGATGCATTACAATGCAAACCCTGAAAGCTGGAGTTTTTCTTGCCCTAGCAGTATCAATAGCTTATCTGAAGCCATGGTTCATTAAGCATGGAGTTGGTGATCCTATAAAAGGGAGTAGCAGTTAAGAAGTGAACATATAATTAGACACATCACCATGACAAAAGCCCCCAGTGCACATCTTTTTCCTTCAAGTGTTTTTCTACATGTACATTTATACTGTGTCTGATCACATGCAGCATTCACCCCAACATTTACCTACAGGATGACAGAGATCCTAGGAATTATAAAAACTGAGGAGCTGATGACCTTAACCCCCAGAAGCAGCATCACTGCAAAGTTTCAACGAGAGCACTGTGTGCAACTGATGCGTGAGTAAAAGCTCCCACGGTAGGTATGGGGGCGCTCTGCAAGGATGCCATCAGTGATGCTTCAGTTCTGGCTCAGTGAACAGGATGCTCCTTCCCAGCAATCTCATAATGCTTTTTCACACAATTTGTCATTGAGGGAGAAACCCTCCATGTTGGAACAGATGGTTCCTTAACCAGTTGGTTACCAACTCAAAAATACAAGTCATTCTAAAGTATCTTGCACTGGTAGTACCAACCAGACAAAGCAAACATAATAAACATGCAAAACAGTCATAGATGGAGATGGGCAGCTCAGAAAACAAATGAAAACACAGGCAGATTAGTAGTTTCACTTGGGAGAATCTTTGACATTACATTTAGCAAAAATTCAGAATTATTTCTGAGTCTGATTTTGTCCTTACAAAAGGTTTAAGAGAACGTGCAGGTAGTGCTCAAGTATGTTAACTTTCCCAGCTAATGGCAATTCAGAAAGATGTTCAGAAAGAACAAAAAAGGAAAATGTTTCCAAAGAGTCAAAGGTTCTTGCCACTAACAACATTATTACCAAATTTCAGTACAATTGCAGAAGCATATGGGATGAGGGAAAACAGGAAGGCTGACTAAACATTCAAAATCTTATAGGTAGGAATACATTTTTTAAAATGTCTTGGGGGATGCTGGGCAGAAACAGCTGCCAATTAGTTACCAAGCTAACAGAAGAGAAACCCATTCATTTGCAGATTAAATGAGTAATTCAGAACTACAGTGGATTAACAGTACCATTCTCTAAAGCTTAGTTGCCCAGACACATCACTTAGCCTTTCTAGTGGATTGATAGCTGCTGTTAGCAACTGAGACAATAAGCCTTAAGGAAACCTAACATATTCTAACCAAAGAGTCAATACATATCTATGCAGGAAAATAAAAAAAAGCATGAAGTCTAAAAGATAAAAGCTAGGCATTTTCTCTGTCCTCTCTATACAGAGTGTTTCATTTGTGTGTGTCAAAAGCAAGGACCTTAGGAAAAGTAGTTTTTTCTTTCTTAATGAATGATGTTGGCTACTTCAGTGATGGCAGACCGGGGCTGCAGTGCCCTGTCGTTCTTAGACAGTTCAGTGACATTAAGCCCACTAGGAGGAAATCCTGGGAAGACCACAACAGTTGTGCTCTTTAGAAGAGAAAAGGTTCCATCACAAGAAATACAATATTTCTTTCTACTTTTCCAGTTGGCAGTCAACTGGATAAGTAGAAAGAAAATACTAATGCTTACCAAACTCATTCTGGCAGGCTTTTTTTCCAGTGAGGCTTTGAATTACTAAGACTGTGTTACAGGACACAGCAGAGATTTATCTTCAATAAAAGCCATTTTAGTAACAGTAATTTGGTGTGCAAGTGTTCAAACAGCCCCAGGAATCAAATGAAAAATCAGATTTATCTTTTTAACAACCAAAATTCAAACCCATGAAAAACTGTTTTTTTTCTCCTCCCATAATATTCTTCATTTGTATGGGACAAAGAACTGCTGAATTTATAGATGACTGAAGAGGGAAAGGCTCAGGGTTTTAAAATTTCCAAAATTCCTAGCTGAGAAGTAGTAACATCATGTTACAAAAGTATGTAAAGATCTCTAAAAGACTGGGCTGAACCACTCTTAAGAAAGATAAAATGTGGGTATCAGTCTGGAAATAGACAAATTCTGGCAGCTGTCACAAACCTCTGTAAAGCTCTTGTAATACCTTCATAGCTGACATGACTACGTGTATCTTCTTGCATGTAACATGCCCAAATCATAAAGCAAAAAAATATACAGTCAACAAAGCATTTCTTTCATCTAAAATGACATGTCACCATTAACATCAATGTTGCTAGCTTTGAATGATGTGTTACCTACTGTTCCAGCCACTGAGCAGAGAGAAAAATACGGGAGAAAAAAGGTTCCCTACAGTTCTGAATCGATCCTATAGTCTGCCCTGGCACACAGAAAGCAGATCCTTTCAGACATGAAAATTGATTTGGGTCCTTTAGTCTTTAGTTTCAACCTGAGCATCTGGAACTCCCTTTGGCTGATTTAGAGACTGAGGTGCTCATGTCTTGTGGATATGGTTGCATTAGTAAGTGTCTCTTCAGAATTAAGAACAACTCCTTCCAGATCAGGCTGTCTCCTTCCAACTCTTCAGCCACATGCTGTTGTTAGGAACAAATGATGGATTCAAACCTAGGTGCCCTTAATAAAATTACAGAACAAAAGTAGATTGAATAGACACCAGAAATCCAAGGGGGTAGAACACCCACCTGCTCTAGGCACTTAAACAGGCAAGTCTCTCTCGCTACAGCGCTAAGCTATAGTGTCAATCATAACTGCTACAGACATTTATTTCTCAAACAGCACTACTCAGGAAAACAGAAGCAGTGAATCCAGAGTACACTAGAAGGACAAGGCCATTTTCTTACAGTTCTTAGAACAAGGGTCTTTTGATGTATTTTCTCCTTTCTTTGAAACCACTTTGCAGAAAAAACACCCTTTTCTATTTTTCACATCTTTTTTTGTGGCATACCCAGCCATGGTTTGCAGTTATCAGAGTTCCATCGGCCAGTGATGCCCATCAGCAGCTCTAGCTTGTAGGGGAAATACTACCTGTCTTCTACTACAGAGCCTCATTCTTGCTTCAGGCCATAAAATGACATCCCATTTCTGCACTCTTTCCTCCAAAAATAACACTACCTTTCATGTCATTCAGTCATGTAGTTGCTCACCACAGAAAACCTTTTTGTAGCTCTTCTACTGTCCACGGAAATGCAGTTTCCTTTGCAATGAAAGAGCTCATATTTGGATCTAAAGGTATCCTGATAGCACTCAATCTCTCACAAGCATCCCAGATTCAAGATGTAAACTCTCATCAAACCATGAATTGGTTCACTGCTATTTGGCTGCTATTAAGGCAGCTTAATAGCAAACTAGATACTGAAAAAAAGAAAACCTATTTGCATAAAAACCCAAACAAAAGCAATGGACTGCTTTCCCTCAACAACATACTTCTCACTCAGGATACAGTAAATACTGTTTTGTTCCTTTATACCCATATAAAAAAAATCATGTGAAGTTCAGGCACAATAATAAGGAAAGGTGATGCAAACTAGTCTCTTTCTCCAATTACTTATGCAAATTACCCTCTTCAATTTCATTAGTGGCTACTGTAGAGAAAATCACTTCCAGTTCTTAGGCCGAAGGACTACAACCATGCTGTGCAATGCAAGGGAGTCTATGTAAGAAAAAGCACCTAGGCGTAAGAGACAGTTTTTAAGCCCTATTTATAATACAGTGAGGTTATAAATAAATTATCAAGACAAAAAAAAATTTATATGAATATTTTCCTTCTGCTCTGGCAAAAGAACTCTCAAGAAGAAAAAAAAACCCCACAAGAGTCAAACATCCACAGACACAGAGCAGTAGCTTGTGCAGCAGCTCACATTGAGTTTCTTCAATTTCAGGCTTCCAGAAAGATTGCTTTCTCTTTGCCAGCCAGTCCTTTGATATGCTTATCATGCATTTAAAGCGATTTATGGATGAGTATATAGTCCTGTCTAAACCAATTTAAAAAAAAATTAAATCAAACCACCAGAATCTACTGTATTAAATCATGTAGTCATTAGGAAACACTCTGGAACACCAAACCTACCCATTAACAACTGTAGTTGACGAAAAAAGGCAACAATAGAATCTCAGACAAGTTCTCTTTCTCTCTCTCTCTCATTTATGTGAGAGAATTTAACAAGCAACCATATTCCAGCAGTTGACCATGAAAAAGTCATGTTTTATTTATTCTGCACAAATGGCAAATCACAGAAAAGTGTAGCCTTGGGATTAATCAGTGGGCTTTTATCACTGGGGCACCAGTTGGACTTTGGTTCCTCTCAGAGCAGCTACAAATCACTCTGATTAGATGCCTGCCTGAGACATACATCATTTGACTTTGCTGGCCTCAGGCATAATAGCTGGAAGACTGTATAAAAGGGATGAACTTCCACAGAGTTGGTCACTAAGGCTCAATGTAAAGGGTGAAAATTAGTGCGTCTGAGAGAAGGTTAGTGAACAACAGCCAGCTATGCTGTGAAAGCCTCATCTAGAAAAGAGAGTTACAGAGCCCTGAAACACTGAACTGCCTTAATTCCTGGCTAAAGGCCTGTCACTTTTACAGCTCAATGCTAATGCTGCTGGCAGTGCTGGGGGTCATACAAGTTGCAGCTTTCCTACCTCCACTCAGTAGAAGAAAAGGAGCTACTACGCAGAAGAATGAGAGGCCAACACAAAGATAAGAGGAAAATTGATATTGGTTAAGATTATCTGTAATTGATGTTATGATGCCAGCTCTCTTCTGGATGGCAGCCAGGAGCACCTGGTCTAATGAATCTACCCCAAAGACATGCAAGCCTGCAGTATCAGCAACTTGGTCTTTCTAGAAATGTTGGCAGAGGAAGACCTTAACATTTAGCAATCCTGACAAGATGATGTTTATTTTCTGGTCCCATGAAAATTTGCCAAATTTGGCCCAATTAAAACACATGGAATGGCTGGCTTTAGACATGCTGAAGCTCTTACTAAGGAATTTATTTTTTTCTACATTCCATTTATACTGCACAGCTCCCCATCCACTGATGCTAACATGCCAGGTTCAAACCCGAGTTGTTTTATTTTCCAGTTCCCAAATGCAGATGCTTCTGTAAACTACCTGCAGCACAGGTTTCCCTGCTGAGGTGCTGTATGGCTCTCCATCCTGACTCTCCACACAGAGTAACAGTTTACTGCTGCTACTGTCAGGGTAAGCAATACTAGTTGCAGTGTGATGGTACCTGCATCAACACAGAATAACAAAGGCTGTAAATCTAGCACTGAAGACTGAGGTCCAACCCTGTATGGCATGTTGTGTGTTGCAATGGCTTGCTAAAACAGTATGAATTTAATTATTTGGAAAGTGCTTCATTTGGTTGTTCCATGATACATGAATTTGCAGAATCCATTCCTGGCATTTAGGAACCCTGTGTTCCTGACTTCACTGTATACGTTTCCCTGCTTACACACAGTTCTTGTACAGCTTGTGAATTAAAATCATATTTTGAGCTCAGTCAGGGTATGAGGTTTATATAAAGGTAAACCATTCTAATTTGGAAAAGTAAGTATTACAGCAATATTACTTATTACTGGCTGCATGAACATGATGGATGTATTTTCTCTTCCCTTCTCACATTATCCATTTGATTCCTTTAGCCTCTTGTCAATACCCATATTCACAGCAGCTCCTTCCGTTCAGTGAGCAGAAAGAAAAAGTATTTTTCTTTGAAGCTGACATGACCACTGCTCAATGAATCATTCAGCAAGTACTACTGCAGCTCAGTCATCCTACAGGCTGTATTAGTCCTAGGATCCTTGAATCTATAGCCAAAATGAGCCTTAGTATAGAGCATCTTCTGTAGTCAAGATAAGCAGTAGCTTACAAAGTATTAGGGAAAAATCCTATACTCTGATCTGAGGTATATTATAATATGATCTGCTTAATATTCAATAGAACACTTTCAACATGCTTTCATTCTAAATACCGTTAAAATGCATTGCAATATCATATATATCTCTCTGGAGAGCCTAAGAATATTTTCTCCATTGTACTGCAAAAGGAAAAGAATACTCCAATGTCCTGACACATTCCTTTGGAGATTTTCAGTGCTTTAAATCAAAGCACCAAAACAAGAGTTTATTGTAGCAACCCAGGGGGAAGCATCATCTCCAATATCCTGATTCTTTGCAGCTGCTCATTCAGCACGATGCAACCTGGTTATTAACAGTAACAAAGCTATCAAATGGGAACTTCCCTTGGAATAAAGATCATCTCTATGTCCGCACTGCATATTCTTTACATGCAAGAGCTATCCACAAAAATTTGGGGGAATTTATATCCAGATGCATACCTACTCATATATTCTCATTCTTTTCAAGTACAAGGTTTTCATTACAGAAGTAAAATGTCTAAGGAGAAAAAGGCTATCAACTTGAAGAGTCGAGAGTTCAGAATAAGCAATAACAAAAAACTTAATTCAGTTTCACTGTACATGGAGGTTATGATATAGTTATTGATTATATGCATACATTTTTTCAGTTGGACTCCTGTCTCCTTCAGGACCCAGAATATACACTGCTCAGAGTGACTTATTATATCCTTTTGGTTATGCTCACTCAAATTTTGGCCTTATTAACTACACAACAGACTTTCCTATGCAAACTATACAGTTGCTAATTTTCTCATGGTTGTTTCTACAGTAGTCTCCCCCTGATCATCTCAGCTATTCCAGTCAATTTTGATACTGTCCCCTATTTTTCAGACAAGGGAATCAATGCACAGTGTCAAAGTGAAACACACAAGAATTCCTGGCCTAAACTGAAACACAAAAGTTGATTTATCAGATTACACAGCCTTTGTATTTCAAAGCGAAGCTCAACTAGACATCAGCTGTGGTTGTGAGAGCACAGCACTTTTACAGCATTAGGTTTGTAGAAAATAAGACCTACATCAAGTGACTACTTATCAAAATTGAAGAAACTTCCCTGGGTTATTTTGAGGCAGATGCAGAACAGTCTACAAGGGCTACAAGTGGCATTTATTGGCTTTATCTGTGATACCATTTGTCTAACACACCTTTCATCCTTTCCCCATACGCCCTCTCATTTCTGCAACTATGAACTACACAACTTGTGTTCCAAGTACTTGATGCTGCTGGAGCCTTTTGGAGGAAAAAAAGCATGTAATAAATTAGTGTACTGTAGCATTTATGCACAAAAACCTGATTGCAGTATTTCTCAACTTTGACAGCCAAACTGTTCCAACATTAGCATTGTTTTAACATATGAAATCACACTTTAAAGTACCTGGGCTTTTAATACAAATTTCTTTAGGCAGAACAATATGTAAAAGTGAGAGGCCTAGATACAATTTAGTACAAGCTTCTAATGCTTGAATTAATGAAGCCACAGAGATAGCAAGCCATTATTTCTCAGGGTGACCTTCAAAGTAGTTTTCAAAGCCATTTGCTGGTAGTAGAGGTTATTAAAATTAAGATTTCTTCAGCATTTTCCAAATGCTCAAGTTTTAGGGGAAATATGCTCTCGAAGATTACTTCCTTCTGTACTTTTTAGTCTTTCTTTCACACTTGGTATGATTCCTGGTATGCGCAAGGAACAATTGCAGGAGAGCTCTGATCAGTGTATTCCTGGGACTGCACATATTCAGGAACATTAGGGGCAGACTTAACTTATGCTAATTTCAGCTTGAGTTATGCACGTTTCACAAAATTCAAAATGCCAGAATACAGATCTACCTACATAAAACATAATCACAGATCTTGTCAGCAGTACTACCTATAACAGATTAAACATAGTACCTAATCAACAAAAATTAAGAAATCAAATTTAGGAAATAGGGAGGAGTGTTTCGATCTATCCCAAATTTAGTTATTTCACGATTTCATCAAAGGCAACATGAGGTACTTTTGCTTTTCATCCAAGTGATTTAATTGTGTTTCTGAAGAAGCACCGCATCTTATCTCTTAGAACAAAACCTAGGTAGCAATAATGAACTACCCTGCAGAAGAAATTTTTTAAGAAGAAAGAGAATGAGAAAGCAAGCAAGGATTGTCCATGTTCTGATAAAACATCCATATCAGAATCAATCAAAACTTTCACAGTTTTTTTGCTGCTGTTCACAATAGATTTATCAAGGGTATAGACATTCTTAACTCTTGTAAAGAAATGACTCTTCAGGTATATATCTAGGCTGTATGAAAAATATGGATGGTGCCAATAACTCTGATACTCAGAAAAACATCCTATTAGATTATCACAACTTAACTGAAATCAGAACAAACAGGATATATGATGGGTTGTTAGAACATAATTCAAATGCTTCTGTTCAGAAATGCATACAACTTCACATACAGAGATGCATGCATTTTCTTATGAAACCATACATCTCACACAGAAAACAATCCATCTCTATTTCTACATACATAAACCATCCATCTTAACAGCTGGAGAATGCTGCCAGGCAGTGATGTGGGCCATAAGGAGCTTAACAGTTGCATTCCTTCCCTGCCTCTCCCCTGCAAATACTCAGACCCAGTTAAGCAAAGGAAGACAGAGGCAGATTGTAAGATAAGCCATGGGGCAGTAAGTTATTCCTGATGTAGAAGTATGTCTTCAACAAATGGAAAATACTGGTATGATACTCGATACAATTTTATTTTCCTTTCTAGGTTATGGAAGCATCCAGAGTAGGATTAAAAAAAATCACAAGCATGTGATACTAGCCCTCATCCCCAGCTGACAGCAACAGGGAAATTAACCATTCCACTCAAAGGCACTAAGACACTCTGCCATGAATTAGTAAGTTCCCTGAAGCTTGTATTCTACACATATGTGAATTTTGATCTGAGGGCTGGAGCACCTCTCCTGTGAAGACAGGCTGAGAGAGTTGGAATTGTTCAGCCTGGAGACGAGAAGGCTCAGGAAGGCCCGACAGCAGCCTCCCAGTACCTAAAGGCTGCCTACAAGAAATCTGCAATGACAGGACACGGGAGAATGGCTTTAAACTGAAAGAGTGGAGATTCATATTAGATAAAGGGAAGTTCTTTACTGTTAGGGTGATGAGGTACTGGAACAGGCTGCCCAGAGAAGCTGCAGATGCCTCATCCGTGGAAGTGTTCACAGCCGGGTTGGATGGGGCTTTGAGCAACCTGTCCTAGTAGAAGGTATCCCTGCCCATGTCAGGGGACTTGGAACTGGATGATCTTTAAAGTCTCTTCTAACCCAAACTATTATGTGATTCTACAATTTTGGATGGGGACACAATCCAGAACTCAGCAGGAGAACCATTGTCTCTTGTGGTGGCAAAATATAGCCCATCAGGCCTCCTACTGAGGCAAAAATTTCTTGCTGACTCAAGGTATCTTGCTCCCCTGTGTGGCAGCTGTTCCCACCCCACTCCACTTTGCTCCACAACACTCCTGAGAATCAGCTGAAACAGGAAGGGCTGCCCTGCTTGGAGCGGTTGCTGAGTACAAGCAACTCCTGTTCCAGTACAAGCAAGTGGCTCCCACAGCTCCTGCAGGAACATGTAGAGCCACCTCTTATCAGGGAACAGTGTTGGAATGCAGTTTTTCAGACTAAAAAAGCAGTGGCCTGATGTACAGCCTCCTATGCCCCACTTCAAAGCTACTTATAGCCAAGTTCAGCTGGCCCTGAATCTCATTCTCTCTCCAGATGGTGATTAGTGCCCACGCATTGGTCTCAAGCCATAAGGCAGCATGTTCACAGGAAGGCCTGTAGTGAGATGTTAGCAGTTGAAAAGCAGCGGATCCAATCACTGCAGAAGGAGCAGACAGCTGAGAGAACAGCATGAAGCTGTGCTCCATGGTCTGAGCTGTGCTGCCTATACAATTAAGTAGCTTCCAACAAATATGACCTCTGTTCAACTGACTACAGAAAGCAGACAAAAAGTATCCTCCCCAGGAATGATTGCTCTGTTCAGCTACAACAATGCAGAAATTGGCTCTACCTGAGGGGTTGTTCCATCACTGAAACCCATTCACCTTTATAAAGCACAGCACAAGACTTCACAGTAGTTTTTACCCAAACTCTAACCTACCTGGCAATGTGATTATTAACAGAACCACCCTCCATGCATAAATATAACATGTAAAAAGAACTAATCATGGTCAGGACACTGAACTGGTGTGGACAAGACTAAAGCATAAGTGAAGTATTATCACTGTTGCTAAGTAGCCTGTGTTGGTATCACAGGAAAGACAGGTTTAAGCACAAAGGTTTATAAGTACTCTGATCACACCCCAAAGGACTTCACCCATCTCCTGCAAACATTATTTTCACTTCAACACTTATCAATTCCATTCTTCAGGTGGAATATAGCTGACATAATGATATTGTTCATGACATTCCTTAGGAAGCCAATTAATTGCAAATTAAGTGTAAGGCCAAACACTTGAATTCAACCTATAACTCAACAGAAGTGGCATTAAGAGAGATGCAGTCTGCATCATGAAAACGGTGGCACACAGCATTTTGGACTTACCATATCTTCTGCAAGCTTTGAAGCCCTGGTCATGAATATGAAAACCACCATAACTACAATAAAAGAAAGAAAAAGAAAAGCAATTCATGAAGAAGAACAGAAACTAAACCCCAACAAACCCAGGTAAAGACAGTTTAACATACTATCTTCCGACTGAAAGCGGAAATGTTGGAAATGCTATATGTGAGAGCTGAGTGACTTCCTTTCTCTACCCTTATCATCCTAGCTCTTCTGGAATTCACTGTCAGTCTGTTTTTCTTCAGCCAAGTGCTTATCTAAAGTGCTATGGGTGAGTAGCAGTACCTGCTGTTTGTATTGGAAAACAAGTTATCTTTCGTCCATCACTGCCATTTTAGTCCATATTGTGTCAAAACTGCCACTTGTGGCATGGCAAAGAATCAGGAGAGAAGAGAGACATGATGGTGGCTGGAAGGCAGGCAACAAGTGAAAACTGACAGAAAATAATGGAGCTATGTTCCCCTATCAAGACATTAAAAAGCCACAAGACATGAAGGTCCACCCACATATAACAACCAAAGCAATGCACAAAACCGTAAAAAAAGACAGAGAAGGAGGAAAAGTGGTAACTACTCACAAAGATACAAAGAATGGCCCAAAAGAAAATGTGTAAATCAATACTGTATTCACTCCATGCTTTAATTTCAGGACATTTTTAACTCTATACATAATACCAGATGATCATCTGTCTCTGTTTAAACAATGGGGACTGGATTGCCATGTCTGTATTAAGTTTGTTCAGATCACACATGTAAAAAACTGAAATTTCCTAATGTCTATAATTCCTATACTGCCTATGCCCTTTCAACAGAGAACAAGACAGAGCTGCTGATGAGCCCTGCATCCCAATGTCAGGTATATCTGAAGTTGTCTGGTGCTCTATTTCAGAACTCCATCAGCAAACAGCCCCATGCCATCCACCATCAATCACTGGAAAACAGGAAACAGAATAACTGCTTTAGAAATTTTATGAAGGACTAGAATATTTTACAACCTCTAAAGTACTTTATTTCACAATTTAATCTTCTTGCTGTACTCTGAATCTAAGAAAAGACAAGGACCTCAAGGTTTACATACTCAAAGAAGCCCCTCACGGGGCTATAAGCTGACTGGCAACCACTGAACGTACACCTCCTTATACAGTGCATTCTGTTCAGTATGTGATACAGTCTGAGTCAACAGAAGCTGTGCTCACTCCAGTATGCAGTATCTGTTTCTATGGATTCAGATTACAGTTTCTGCAGAGATCATTTCAAAACGCAGTTTGTGTTTTTCTGAATAAACAGGTTTGAATTAGTTCCCTAACTCAGCCTTTATAAATTCAACTATAGCATGTAATAGATTATTTATGACTTTTATAAAGTGACAAGTGTCTGATAGACAAGCATTTTGGGAATTATACAGTTTGAATGCCATCAGTTAAAAGCCAGCCTCCAGCCTCCATATTTTTGTAAGATCAAAGCTGGTATTCCCTCTTTAGCCCCCATTCAGAAAGAAGATGTCAAATCTCAGACAGAGTTTTTCTGCATTCAGACTTTAACAGCCACTGATTATCCCCTATCACAGTTACACTTGCTGGAAGCTGTTTGTAAAAATCCTCCTGTAGTTTTCTTTCCCTGTGCCTTCCTCAAAGCTTCTGTAGATACTAAGGTAACCCCCAGACCAGAAGGGACCCAAGGCTCCCCCATAACCTCTGATTCTTTTGGCTGTGATGGAGCCACCCCTGCCGATTATCACAGCATGATTTTGTACCAGTTTCTTCAAGGATTCTCTGCACATACAAATCAAAGTGACAAAGAAGGTAAAGAGTGACCCTATGCTTGCCTCTAAATTCCTACCCTTTTTCCCCCCCCATAGATTCCAGAAACAGAGTTTTCCTGTGGGAGACTAATAGAATGGGGAAGAGGGTGGGCAATGGAAGGAAATATGTTTTTATCTCCATGCACCATTAGAAGAGGCTCATCTTTCTTGTACAAGGGTAAGGATAGGTGCTAGCATTCAATGTCTAAAGCATGTAAATTTTACTCTTACAAATCTCTCGTAACACAGGTAAAGAATCCCTAAGGCCACTTAGATGAGATTCCCACAATCAGAGGCAATAATACTACAGATGTCTTATTCACAACATCTGTTCCACACAGCACCATAAATCATGTCTTTCAGTAAAACACACACACACACACACATACACACACACAAAATCACAGCAATTTAATGTGCCATAGGAAGAGAGTAGAAGAGACTCGGGTCCCTGAACGGCACAGGATTATTTAGATAACACAGTTTTTGAGCAGATCTGAAAAGGCTCATGACTCACGCTACAGGGCATTGCAAAAATCAAACCAATCAGCCAAAAAAACCCCAAACCAAAGAACAAAAAAACCCTGAAAAAAATCAAGCAAAAAAACAGCTATACAGTTCTCCAAGCAAATTTCCTGCTGAGCTGGAGTATGACAATGACAATCTAACCAAAAAGGTACCTGACAATTCAAGGAGCGCCCACAGACACTGACTGTAGCTCCTCTCTAGTTGCAAACAGTCTAGCTGATTCAGGGGACAGCAAACAGAAGGGAAACAAAATAAGCCTCAAGACAGCCAGCAACTGCAACAGCACTGTGTAGCACTGGGCAAGAAGAGAAAGGGGCTGGAAAATCCCTCCCAGTCCACAGGAAAACATCAGGAAGCCCTGGTGCATAGGATTAATATGGTATAAATTCTCAAAACCCCCCACCAAACAGTTATCCAGATTCCTTTCAAGGAAGATAACCTTTCTATCCAGGAAGCTAACCTCTCTCTTTGACAGATCCAAGGAAAACAAAGAAACAAAGTCAGATAACCAGGGACCCCTAACAAAAAATGAATTTCTTGAGTCAGAAATCATAAATGCTCTTTTCTGGTTATACACTTGAATTTGCGTATGACAGTCAAGACTTGAAACACTTGCCTTCACTGTACTCTTCAGAAGGCCATTATCTATTGGCTCCAAGTCATACTTTTTCAACAGTTTGGAGCATTTTTGGGGGAATCATTATACTAATTGTCATTATTTTATATGTTTGTGGGGCAAGTAAATATTTTATTAGTTTTAAATGCTTTGGAAATTAAAACCTGTTTCAAATCCATATGCAAAAGTGCAGGGAAACAATAAAATGGACTAGTATAAGTCAGACAAAATTAATTTCATCCTTGGGCTTTGGTGGCAAAATAAACCAAAGATGACTGAATCTTCTGATGAAATTGTGTCATTACAGCTTCCTAAGGCTCATATATTATCCTCTGTAAAAAACCCCCGTTTCTAAAAATTCTTTATGTTCTTGTAGACAGAACCAAAAGCATTGATGTCACTTCATATACTCATTTTAGTACTGAATATAGCATATTGATTTTAATGTCTTGAAATATGTAAAGTTATCGTGCCCAGCCGGTAACTCAGAATCATGCAGCCACTCCCTCACTCCTCCTCTTTCCTTCCCCACCCCCACCCCCCAGAAGAATGGGGAGGAGAATCGAAAGAATGTAACTCCCACAGGTCAAGGTAAGAACAGTCCGGTATCTAAGGTATAACACAAACCACTGCTGCTGCCACCAATAATAATAATGACAAGGGAAATACAAGGAAAGAGAATACAACCGCTCACCACCCGCCGACTGATACCCAGCCCAACCCAGCAGTGATCGCACCCTTCTGAGTAACTGCCCCCAGTTTATATAGTGGGCATGATGTGCTGTGGTATGGAATACCTCTTTGGTCACAGTTTGGGTCAGGTGTCCTGTCTCTGCTACCTCCCAGCTTCCCCTCCTCCCTGGCAGAGCATGAGACTCAGAAAGTCCTTGGTCAGATTAAACATCACTGAGTAGCAACTAAAAACGTCGGTGTTACCAGCATTGTTCCCAGGCTGAAAGACAAAAACGCGGCACTGCACCAGCTACTAAGAAGGAGAAAAATGACTGCTACTGCTGAACCCAGTACAAAAGTAAATGGATTTTTTCCTAACGATGTACCACAGGTACAAAAAACACACAGCAGTTGTACAAATTAATGAAATGTCAGCTAAGATCTGGACTGAGCAGTAAAGGCAGTGATAAATATCAAAATAATGGTACTTCTGCCTTCACATGTTATGCCCAGGTAGCTCTGGGCATGATGGCAGCTGCAGCATCCACAAACAATTTGAAAAAAAAAAAAAAAAAAGAGTATTATGGCAGGATGCCCTTATTAACAACCTGCATTTCCATTTTACTGGTACACATTCCTCTAAATGTGATTATTGTTCATCTACCATGGAGTATTTCTTTTCAACAGCTTTTCAACATGAAGCATCCTCTTTTGAGCTACATCAGACAGACTAAGTGAACATGTTCTCCTTGCTCTCCTAGTCCCAAGCCTCTTTTAACATTCACACCACATACCACATCCAGCCCTTTCCCTTACCTTTGTACTCCAGGGACACATGTGCCATCCATTCTCTAACAGTTGCTTAAGTTTTAATAAAAGATACATCCTAACAGGCTCATAGGACTTTTTCACTTCAATCAACCCCAGTGATCACAAGATGTCCTTTGGGGAAGTAAGGTAAGAAACTCAGGTAAGGCGACTTCAGAGGTGGGAACTTATAAGCAGTAAAGGACTGTGCCAGTGTGTGGTCAGCTTATTTAAGTCATAGTCTGTTTCTCTCTCATGCTTATTTTTGCGCCCTTCTCCTCTAGATCCAATCAGTACTGATGCAAAACACCCACCCAACAGGTGAAACTACAGCTACCATACAGTAAGAAGCTCCTTGCACCTTCGTGGAAGCAGCTGTAGTGATAGGACAAGGGGTAAAGGGTTCAAACTTAAACAGGGAAAGTTCAGATTGGATATAAGGAAGAAATTCTTTACTGTGAGGGTGGTGAGGCACTGGAATGGGTTGCCCAGGGAAGT
>JANRGW010002862.1:0-13962 GCA_024733675.1 Psilopsiagon aymara | reverse complement strand
GAAGGGAAGGGAAGGGAAGGGAAGGGAAGGGAAGGGAAGGGAAGGGAAGGGAAGGGAAGGGAAGGGAAGGGAAAGATGGGGTCCATTTTTTCCAGCTTCTAACATGTCTTCTCTCAGATGCAAACCCACCAAGACCAGGAATGTGTGTGAGAGTAGGAGAGAAAAGTCTTAAAAGACTGCTATGAAAAAGTCCAGAGAAGATGTGTTCATGGTTTATGCAGCCTTCTGGTGGGACAGCCAATGAGTGGGACTCTGTCACTGCAAAATGGAGCTTTGCTTTGCTATCAGGCATCAGCACGACCAGCAGGACCCTCTGGGCAGCATTTTTCAGGAAACAGAGAAAAAGGATCTTCTACGGGAATATTTTAGGTATGTTTTATTAAAGCAGAGAGCATTTCATCCGCCTCTGCTTAACCTTGCTCAGAGCCCCCCAAAAGGCAATAGAGCCCCTACAGTGAGGTCTGTTTATTTTCTGCTCAGTTGAAAAGCAAAGGTCCTATTACTGTTAAAGGGAGTTAAAAGTATTCATCAAAGAAAGAAATGACCCATAAAGGCAGTTAAGTTAGTTTTATTCCAGCTGCATAAGTCAACCTCTTTTCTATATATAAAATGATGGGGTTAGAAAAGGATATTCATCAAGCAGTACACTGATTTGACTGGCTGCACTTCCTCAAGTACTTTATAATTTGTAGTTATAAATAAATGCCTTTTTAATAATCAATTGGTATTTAAGTAACATACAATAACTGTCTTATTAAATGCCACTTTTAAGAATGAATAAGCAGTTAGATGTTAAAGACATGGGTACCAAACAGCCACAGGATTTCAGACCCTTTTCTTTTTTATATACAAGCCATAAATATCGCTATGAAATTACTTGGTTAGCCAAGGCCCTGGCTGAAGCCTGCAGAAGACCCTCCTCTCTGACGTTGCCTTTAAGTGATCATATACTTTTCTGGTACGATGACTTTTTAAACAATAACCACACATTATTTTCTTTGGCCATCTTTTACAGTTCAAAAGGGGTGGCCTCAAACTCCAGAGTTGAAGTAAAGCAGTGTGTCCTCAAACCATAGCCCAGAAAGTGAGTAGCATCTAATAGCAGGTTTGAGATTCTCAGTCTCAGTCAGCTGGGTCCACAATATTTCCAGTGGTTCATTTCTTGCATTGCTTCAAGAGGAGGAAGAAAATCTCCAAGAATGAAAAGAAAAAGGACGGAACTCAGTCCTGCATGCACAAAGGTGTCTGCTTTTGTCTGTCTTTAATGGGGGGACACACACATACACAAACACACTCTTTCCCCTGATGTTGCTTTTATTTTAGAAGGAACAGCTGTGCACTGGCCAGGGCTCAGTCCAACTCCTCTGTCAAGAGCAAGTCTTAAATGGGAATGCAGAGCAAAGGGCAGAGGAAAGCAAACCTACCCTGGGTGGAAGGGTGGAGGGGGGATGGTTACATGGCACATGGCCCTGGCTGGCTGCAGCATCCGAGTCCTGGTAAAAGAAAAGCACAGGGTCATTGGCAAGAGTTGGAACAGCATCCTGCTCCCATTCCTGGACTTAATAGCCTCTCCTGACATTCAGCAGGGGATGCCACTGGTCTCTCGGGGCAGGCTAGTGCCAGTACCTAATCCTCTCTTTCAAGGTGGACCTGAAGCTGGTTGCGAAGAGAGGCAATTTTCTGAAGGCTGTGAAGGGGCAGGCATGGATGGGGTGCTAGCAGATCTCTGGGGCAGATGCTTGTACAGGTTGGGACATGACATGAGTGCTGGATTTACTCCTGTCCCTAACCTGCAGGCAGCAGCTCTTACCCCTCCTGCTCCAGCAGCTCACCCAGCCTTTGGCCTCTTCTTTCTTCTTTTCTTTATGATATACTTTTTTTCCTTTTAACTCCCTGATGGAGCTGCTATTTGGTCCTCAGCACAGAGCCCCTCTGGAACTCCTCACCAATCCACCCATGCAGTAAAGCCCATGCTGGACCATAGAATCATGGAATCACAGAATAATTTGGGTTGGAAGGGAACTTCAAAGCTCATACAGTCCGATCCCCTGTAATGAGCAGGAACGTCTTCAACTAGATCAGAGTGCCTAGAACCGTATCCAGCCTGGCCTGGAATGTCTCCAGGGATGGGGCATCCACCACCTCTCTGGGCAACCTGTGCCAGTGTTTTACCACCCTCACTGGACAAAATTTCTTCCTCACAGTCAGCCTCAATCTCCCTCTTTTAGTTTAAAACCATTGCCATGCCCCAGCTGCCACACTCTCCCTCTGGAGGACAAGAGCAAGTCACAGATGAAGTTTACCAGCAGGCTTGCTCCAGTAAGTTTTCCCATCACACTTTTTTCCCCCGTTATTATTTTTTCAGGCCCCCCTTATTTTATTTTAGGCGCCTCTGAGAGTTCAACTGTCGCCTGAGGCTTCAAACTAATTTTCTCTTCAGAAATGATTGCAGAAAGCCGCATGCATAATAAATCCCGTTATTGCTCTTGTTATTAAAATAGGTTGTTAGGGATGTGGACTTGGAGGCCTTTTTGTCTGATGACAGCAGTTCTTCTTAGCTAGGCGCTTATGGCTTATTGACTAGGGCTGCCAGGTTCAGGAAAAAAAAAAGGAATAAGAAAAGAAAATCAAAAAGGGAAGGAGCTGAAGCTGCTGTTTAATAGTGAGAAAGTTGGGATGATCTGAGGCAGTTCTTTTAATCACGTCCATGGGCCATGTTTGAAAAGACAGTGCATTTTCAGCAGCTCCAAGGCTGCACTGAGGGCCCACAGAGAGTGTCTGTGACGAGCTCTTTTCTGGAGCAATGATTAATTAACATTTCTTTGACATGATTTATTTGAATGATTAATTAATTCTGTGGCTGCCAGGACTGCATAGCCTGACCATGCTGGGCACCCAGCAAGCCCCAGTGTCAACGAGATGAAGCATCTGAAGAGATGAATAGACTGAGGGACTGCAATGGAAATAAACAGGGCTGTTCTCCTTTTTCAGATGGGGACTGACACCCATGGAGGCAAAGTGGCTTGCTCAAGGGCACCCAAAAGCCCAGCATCAGAACTGGTAAAAGAAGAAACCCTTATAAGTTCCTGCTTAGCATATTGACCATAAGCTCATGTTTCTTCATCTTGTTCCAACAAACCACCCACTTCATCCAGCAACCTGAAAGATTTAGCAATGCAGAGAAGAGCCCCTTTAAAATAAAATGTGGTTAAAGCAGCAAATCTCCTGGGAGAATGTGTTCTTAAAACAATAAAAGGTTTCAAGAAGGTCTGATGAGGGAAAATACACTGTCAAATCATTAAATGGAGACATTTTCTGGTTACCACATGAAAATGTGCATCATAAATCACTGTTGCCCTGTGGAACGAAAAATTAATCATGGATGAGGCCATGCACTTCTTAGCAAGTTTTTTATGCATGGAAAGTATGAAGCAGGGTGTGTTCCAACCTGGTGAAAACAAACGTGTCATATCCACACTGGAGACAGTGCCAGAACTAGCAGAAGTCTCATAGGAAAACTTCTTGCTGCAGGCAGAGGGGGCAGGGGCAATGCACACACCGCTGCAAGGGAACACATTATTTCCAGGGCACTTTCAACACAGACCTGGCAAGCAGAGAGCATTGCTCTGAGCCACCACCTCTGCAAGAGCCACCGGCATGAGATGAACAGAGAGGAGATGTTCAATGCCTCCCTGATGGTTTGATGCCTGCCTGCATCCCACTCCCAAAGGGAGGCCACTGACTCTGAGATCCTCCCTTTAATATACATGCAGATGATGTTGTGCAGTGGTTGACAATTAATGACTATTTTAGCATCAAAGAAATATGTGTCGTTTAAAGATTTATTTATTTGTTTATTTTGCCCAGGGTCAGGATAGCTTTTATACTGTAGCATCCCAAGGAGGAACCTCTGGAGATTCTACTTTCGAAACTGAAATATGGTACTCCAGGCCTTGCGCTCCTTTTCAGGCACTGGGTGATATCCAAACGATCAGTGAGCTTAACCTCTACAGCACATAAGCTACTCAGCTAGAACAGTGAGTAGGGTCAGACGTGCAGTAGGTACTAGTTCACGTGTCAGATTCATCCTGGGAACAAGAAGATCATATCCTTTGGCTCTGAGATGTCCAACCATATTGCAAACTCAAGGCGATGGGGATGTACCACCTTACTTCTGGTGCCAGTGGGCTGAGGTTTTGCTGGGGACTTCAGCAGAACTGGGACTTAACCCACTCTGTTCAAGAACTGTGTCACTTCCTGGGTTAGGGTAGGAAAACAGGTCCTGTAAACTAAGACAACTGAATGTAACAACACAGAAGAAGAAAAAGAGATAAATCCAGGAAACACTTGCCAAAGGAGAAATATGGTCACTCAAAAACTGTCAAGACTAGCTAAATGCAAAAATTCCTGTAGAAAATATGGAGTCCATTAGAGAAAATACAGACCCAATTGCATATTTAACAGGTTGAGAGCCCTAATTTGCAATTCTTGATCCATTTAAGTGTGGAAGCTGACACTAGATGTGGCTAAATGAAGTAGGATGTTAATACCTGAGGTGTCCAAATTGAAAACAACATGCCTAGCTTCAGCAAAAAGAAACTCAGGCACGGCTTTCTCGTCCATGTTCTATTTATAGGTGGATTTTAAAGAATGAAATTAATGACCCAGCAATACAGAAGCAAATATAGAAATGGAAAATGGCCAAGCCATTCTCAGGTATTCATAGAAAATTGGCATCTCCTGAATATTGAATTGTACTAGGCCCTACCTTTCTACAAATATGGAAGATCAATAATTATCAGTGAAATGCTTTGCTAACGTCTGAAAGCTGGCAGGACTGAAATAAGAAATGTCATTTACGTGTTACTGCCTGAAAGAGAAGAGCAGTTTTTCACGTTCTCTTGGTGAATACACCCCTTGGCTCTGTGATGAGAAATAATTATGGACGACTGCATTTCCAGACTCAGAAAAGGACTGAATGAGCAAAGTTTGGCTACAGCTAACTTGTTCTTCTCCATGATGAACACTACAATGTTCATAGTCCTCCTATTTTGAAGTCCACAGAACTGTTCCAGCATACATCTTCTTGGGGAGATGGTGTGTTAAAAACAGGTGCTCTTGGGAACTACTTGGTGAGTCATTGAATAAAAAAAATGTTTATTGCTAACCATCCAAAGATCTTCAGGCACTTTCCAAGGGAGATAACATCACCAGCCTTATCGTACAGGCACAGGTGACTGAAGGAAATCACTCAAGCTCTTATGAGCGGGGTAGGACGTGGACTAGAGTTGATGCCCCTTGACTCTGAGCATCAGACTCCTGCCTGTTTACCTTTTTGCTTCTTCCCTGCACCCTTCCATCCTGGAATACCACAGAGGGAGCGGTGCAGTCCAAGAACTACAAGTTCCTCCTTCCCAAACTCCAGCATCTTAGAGTTTTCTCCACTCTATGAGACTTCAGAGTTTGGGAGAATAAAGGCAGAAGGGAATAAATAAGCTAGAAAACATATCATCATCATTACAAACATAAAAAGCTACAAATCTGTCACACTGCAGAAACTCTCACTTCATTGTTACTGTGATTTATTGGGGAGCTAATTTTAAACAAGTTTTCTTTTCCAAAACCACAGCACAAAAACAAACAGAACAAGCAAGCCAGAGGACAGAAGCTAGTCACTACCGGACAATTTAAGCAATAATCTCATTTGCTTTGTAGTATAAAAAGCAATAAAGGGCTGTTTACTGAGTGAATAAACACTGAATGAAACACAAAAAGCTCTTTATTGCGATTATACTCCAAGGCAGAGGAGATTATTGTTATTACACAAGAAGGCACAATGTGAAAATTTAACTCAATGCGCCAGATTTTCAGACTGTTTCCCCGGTACAATTGTGTTCGGGGAGTACATTGTGTCTAATCTTAGCACGCTGTTTTGACAATTCCACATGCAAATCAGGTGGTGGGGTACAAATGCATTTAATTAACTATTTACAGCCAATTTATGCAAGCCTGGTGGCTGGACACGTGTTTTGCACAAGCAATGGCATGCTGAATGGGTTTGAAAATCAGCTGCCCGGTGTGATGCATTTAGCCCTGCAGGAGACCACCAGACATTCTCTAGTGAGGAGACTCCCAAACACACATTCAAGGTGCATGATGTCTTCTCCTCACAGGGAAAACTTGTACAGTCTCCATGTAAAGTTAGTTTGAAGGAATTGGAGAATCAGTAAGAACACCACCGATGAGCAGAACATCTTTCTTTTTTCCTTCACACATTGTTTTCTTGTCAGTCAGTCTTCTCTTGCAGTCCCTATGAAGTGGTTGTGCTGAAAAAAGCAGAGCTTCTTCTTTTCCTTCTTCTTTTGTGTAGGTCTTTCTGCTGTCAGACTATTAAAAATGGAGGGAGCTCAAAAAATAGGACCTCTGTGGCATGGGCTTCCTCTCCTGGCTGGTCAGCAGGGATAAATTCTGGTACAGTTCATGTGTGCCATGCTCAGTCTTGCAGGAGCCACCAACCTTTTAAATGCGTGTATGTGCCAGGCATGTATTCAGGCTACAGCACTGCCTTATGCCCAGGGATCATGGTTAGTCTCTTCATGCGCCCCCATGTTTCCTTGTGAACTAGTGCTTCAAGAGTTACTAGTCTCTGCCTCTGGTTGTTGGGGATTTTCTAACTTTACACTGGAGACCTTTGTGTTCTCATCCAATAGAAGTAGCTGGTGGTCTTCCACCACTGTTTTGTCTTCCTGTGAAGCCTGCTGCCTTGGCAAAGGCACCAACATCTGCAGTGAGAAATGACAGGAGAAGATGCTCCCAGTTACAGAAGATGCACTCAGGTAGAGAAGCTTTTCCTGCTGGGACTGTTATAGATTGAAAACCTGCATAGCTCATGCACAGAGCTGGATTATTAACGCATAATCATCTCTTAGTTGCTCTTGAATGAGAAAAGTGGTTTAAGCCCCAAAGATACGGTGGCTAAAACTTCATTCTCCTTTTACATGTATTTGCGAAGCTGCAGGGAACTATCTCCAGTGTGGCTTGAATGGCGTCTGAACATGAGAAGCAGTTAGATAATATATGAATTCGCCCTTTTTATCTTCTCTTAGTTTCCACTTGTAAGGCGGTCAGGTCTGGTGTTTATGAACATCTGTGAGCATTTATGGGCACAGAAGAAAACCCAAGTGAGGCAAGGGACTTGCTATTATTGAAGAGAAAATGCCTACAGTAGAACTGATACTCTATGTTAGAAGATACAGTTAGAACAGCAGGCTTAAACATACAAAATGTGTGTGAGAAGTTCATTATGGATTTTTTCGTTTGTTTTTGATTGCTTTTGGGTTTTGCTTTTTTCCCCTCCATTTGAAATGCTTCAGCCACACAAGGAGGGTATAGAAGCAACATAATGTGATATTGGCAATCAGTCTCATAAGACAATAATAGCAAAATCCTCTACTTGGATGCAGCAAAAAAATCTTCCTGATTTTTTCCAGAGTTGAAGGTCTGCTCCATACATTTGGTTTGACTTGTAAGCAACCCAGTAAGCAAGGAGCTAAATTCACAAGAGTAATTTGAAGCAAATAGTTCAAATTAGTTCTGGTATTTGTCCAGTTTTGGGGGCAATTAAGTAGATCCCAGGGATTTAGGTTTTATTTATTTTTTAATGAAACTTAACCAGCCTCCTGACTATGTTCTTTGTGAGGCTTACATCAATTCAGTGCTAACAGGACAGGGACAGACACTGCAGAAACAGTGTAAGTGCTGATACTTGAAAATATAGCCTTTTGCATCTATCTTAAGTCAAACCTCCCATGTGGGAAAGAGGCATCAATTTGGACTACTCAGGTAAATAGGAGGAGTGTCGGAGCCTTTGTCATCAGCATTTCCTCACCTCACCTATCATATTACTAACATAAGGCAAAAGCAAGAGCCATGATTGTCAACAAGAGCAAACGATGGTAAAATCAAAATAACAAAAAGGAAAAAAGAAAATATAGAATATTATGAGAAGTGTACATGGAAAAAACTCCACAGCTCTTAAAAGCATCAATCCCCTAGGCTCAAAGCAATGGATTTATTTTTTAAATTGTTAAATAAACAGAAGGCAGGAATGGAGGGGGCTGCCATGGATGAGAATAGAACGTATTTTGTTGCTGATAGCTCTGAATCTCCTTTGAAGGTTTATTTTGCGAAGGCCGAAGCTTTCAAAATCCTGAATTCAATTCCTTTGGGCTGCTGGCCTCTGTAAACACTTTCACGGACGACCGGTGGGGAGAGAGGAGCTCTGGCCCTAGAGAACAAAGCCTTCATGTTAAAGACACGATTTCTTTGAGTAAGATGTGGTTTTGGCTGTTCCCTTCAAACCACTTACACCTGGTTTACTTCAGCAGTGCTGGGCAGGATATGGTAAAAGACCTGGAGTGTTAGGACCAAACATACCAGATGTTCCTACACATACATTCTCTCTTGCAACTGAACTCCTAGAAGCAGACTTGTCCCCCTTTTCATTCCTTCACCACAATTCAACAATCTAAGAAAAACATTATTTTTCAAGAATACTTCTTTTTCTCTTCTAGCTCTGACTCTCATTACCCTTTTGGCAAAGTCCAACTTAGCTTTAATTCTCCTTAGCAGCAAGGTTCTGGTATGAGCCTTTGCTACATTTGAGAACTCTGCTCTTACAGTATATTTCTGCATTCAGATATAGCATTCCTTTCTGACAAAAGTGAGGGATTAGTATTGGCTACCCTTCTTTCCACTGGTGAAATGTAGAGCATGGCCTGCATGTGCTCCCAACAGAACACAGAAGCATGTAGAAAGGCAGTGATGAGCAGGGGATGAAGGCCTTGCATTACTCAGAAAAGCCTTCTCAGATGAAGTAGGACAAAAGCTAATATTCCCAGTAGATCCATCCAAGGTTTCATGCTAGCACCTCCTGGGATAAGACTCCAGGAATATAAGGAACAGCTTATAAATCCTCAAGCTGTTCAATAAATCTTCTTCAGTAAATACAAACTGGTCTGTTCTGAAGACACAAGGAGCAGTAAAGGCCTCCAAACCTGAATGATACTTTCTTCTAGTTCAAGAAAAATGGTAATCCAAGGAAAAGAGATGCAAAAAAACCCCCAAAAATATTAAACGTGCTTGTTAGAGCTGGTGTAGCAGCAGCACCTTCAAACTCCTCTTCCCACCTCTTCCCTGTCAAGCAGAGAAGCCACTTCATCTTTCAAGATGATGTAGCCCAAACTATTACAGATACACACAGTCAGCAGCAGCTTGCTGAGGAACTGATATGATTGAAGAAGTGACAAGGAAGATAATGGTGCTTCTCCTGCAAGAAGCCACCAGTGAAAGAGCAGCAGAACTGAAATGCAGACATGTCCATGCAGCATCTGTCTGCCAAGAAGGAGTGACAACAGTTGATGACTGAGGCTGCCCAGGCTTATTCTGATCCCCATCTACCTACTCAGTAGAAGGCCTGGGTCCGTATGAGTGGATTGTCGCTGTACCTGTAGCCTTCAAGGTTTCTCTTTTGTCTCTTTGATATCTTATTTTTCCTGCCCAATCTCTGCATCATCTTAAATTCTGACTAATCTGAGTCAGCTGCAACTTGTTGCAGCTATTTTTAAATGGAGGAAAAAAAAAAAAAAATAGTGCAACCATTTCCTGGTCTTCACTTCTTCTTGCCTACATTAAGCCAGCAAGTGTATGGACATCATGCCTCTTAGGTTAGGAACGTTCAACCACTGTAGGTTGTAGGTTTGTAGATGCTGCACTCACACAAGCAATACCTGACAGTGTTTAAATGCTGACATCTGGAGTTCACTTGTTGAGAATTTTATGAGGAGAAAAAAATATAATAATCTCATTGTGTATATAATTTTACATGTCACAGCTTTGTTTTTCATTCCCAAATATCATCCCTTTCCCTCAATTAGACAGCTTCTGCTGCATGAAATGACTGTCATCTTGTGAACATTGTAGCTGCCTTCTGCAGGATGAAAACCAGGTACAGCAGTACCAAAACAAGCCCCAACAACCTAATGGGGCAAATGCTGCAGATGAACGTGCATATACATTTGTTTGACTTCAGAAGTGGAAGTGCACAGGCTTGAAATGAACGGACTGCTCTCCACAGCAAGAAGCTGCTGCAGAAAAAAATATTTAGGCCCTGATTTGTGATTTAAATACTAAAAGCCTTCCATCTCTGCATTTTTATCACAAGTGATTTCAAAGGCCTGTGCAGCACAAGCAGAAACTATTCTGCTCAGTCCTGAACAGCAGCCAGCCCTGGGGTGAGCAGCATGGCTATTTAAAAGTGATTTACAACATGAGGTTAAGAGGAGCATTCAATGCAAATGAACTCACTGGATGATTTTTGATAGCTAATGTGCCATCAGCTTTCCTCAGACCAATCCAACACTTCAGGCTTTTGTGAAAACCATCAGGATTTTTTAAATAAAAGAAAAATGTAAAAGCTCAAAGGGCTGATCCAGGTGGTGCTGAGGGAGGAGCTGAGTTTTGTTCATGAGGTGCTCTCCAGATGAAATTTCACTTACAAAGGAAAGTTTTTATAAAAATAACCTGTCTGGGTGGAACCTGGCAGAAGCGCCGAGACAGGGGACTTTCCCTGCTGCCCTGCACTAACTTGTCCCATTAATCCTTTTAATTTCATGTATTCATTTTTACACAGCTTAGCTTGTTCACTACATGCCAGTACAAATCATGTTTGCTCCCACTTCTCTCACCGTGCTCCTTTGTCTGACAGGACCTCGCTGCTGCTGCATTAACTTACATGGTCTATCAGCAGGCAGAAAGGGATACAAATCTCTTTTTGCCCCCTTGGGGTGCCATCAATACTTTATTAAGAGTTTGCATCTCTCTTTATCCAGGGAAGTGATGGACTAACTGCATTTTCCTTCTGTAATAGTCTCAGAGGGCAATAAAAAAATAGACGATATCTAAAAATGTCTAGTAAATAATGGCTGAAGGAGAATGGACTTACAATCTGTCTAGGGTTTTTTTAAAACTGAAATTTGTTTTAAAAAAATGTGTTAAGATATCATTTCCTTCTTCCTGTTCCTGAAGCCATGTCATAAATAAGTTAGCGATATACAACTGAGACTCATTTGTACTGAGTACCCAAAACTCTGTCTAAAAAGCTAGCTCATCCACTCATCAGATTTAGAAAATAATTAGCTCTAGACCATATTCTATACCATATTCATATTCATATACCATACCCTGCTCTTGTGAGACCACACTTGCAGCACTGTGTGCAGTTCTGGTCACAATATAAGAAGGACACGGAGCTCTCGGAGCAAGTCCAGAGGAGGCCACAAGGATGATCAGGGACTGGAGCACCTCCTATATGAAGACATGATGAGAACATTGGGGCAGTTCAGCTTGGAGAAGAGAAGGCTGTGTGGAGACCTCAGAGCAGATTCCAGTGTCTGAAGGGGGACTACAGGAATGCAGGGGAGGGACTCTTCATTAGGGACTGCAGTGATAGGACAAGAGGTGATGAGTTCAAACTGAAACAGGGGAAGTTTAGGTTGGTTATAAGGAAGAAGTTCTTCTCTTTGAGGGTGCCGAGGCACTGCCACAGGGTGCCCAGAGAAGCTGTGGCTGCCCCATCCCTGGCAGCGTTTAAGGCCAGATTGGACAGAGCCTTGGGAAAAATGGTCTAGTGTGAGGTGTCCCCGTCTACGGCAGGGGGCGGGAAATAAATGATCTTGAGGTCCTTTCCAATCCAAAACATTCTATGAGTCTATAATTTTATGGGATTTGAGTTAGAACCTGATCTGGATGTGATAAGTCCTCCCTACTGTGGCTATGTTTGGAGCTGCCATTTAATTTGAAAGCTAAGTTCTAACAAACGGACATCTGAAGATTCACCAAAGCTAATTGCTTAAGTTTATCCAAACCCGTGCTGACTCCCCTTGTTTGGTGAAGCTCTGTTTGTGCTTAACCTGAAGTATATGGCAAGGAGTCCTCAGAGAAGCTTCTCAGTATATGTAAAGTACGTATACTGAGTATAAATGAAAAGCAAATTACTTATGTATCAGTAAAAAAGGCATATCTCAGCAACACGGTCTAGTGGAAGGTGTCTCTACCCATAGCGTGTTGGAACTAGATGACCTTTAAGGACCTTTCCAATCCAAATCATTCTATGATTCTAAAGCACATAGGGGATGAGGGAGCAGTTCAGCTTCTCCAGGTTATACAAAAAAAGAGAATTTTTTTATTCCTCAGAGTGTAACAGAGCTGCAAGAGCAGAATGATCCAGAAATAGTGTGTTTGAACACACAGCTCTGCAGTTTTCAACAGAAGCCCCTACACCAATTTCTGGAAATCACATTATCCAGGATTTCCAAACATTTGCAATATCCGATTCTTTTGGAGTTACATTTCCGTATTTAAAACAGAGCAAGAAGTGAATATGAGAGAGCAAGCAGGCCCTCTGTTAGGAATTTTTACTTAACGTAATGAAAATAAAATAACTTCCTTTCTAAATTTCTTTTTTCCAGATTAAGGCAAGACTGCCTCATCTTTTGCTCTGCTGGTAATCCCTTTGACTAGATACAAGCTGCTACTGTCTCTAAATCCCTGGTGTTGCATGTTTTCTCCAAAGCCCTCACAACTTTTCCAGGACATAGGTCAGGTGGCGCTCTCTGAAGAAGCACCTACTCCGTAACAGAATCACAGAAGAGTTAGTGTTGCAAAGGATCTTAAGATCACCCAGTTCCAACTCCCCTGCCATGAGCAGGGACACCTCACACTAAACCATGCCAACCAGGGCTATGTCCAACCCAGCCTTGAGCACCACCAGGGATGGAGCATTCACAGCTTCCCCAGGCAACCCATTCCAGTGCCCCACCACCCTTACGGTAAAGAATTTATTCCTCATATCCAATCTAAACTTCCCCTGTTTAAGTTTGAACCCGTTACCCCTTTTCCTATCACTGCAGTCCCTAAGGAAGAGTCCCTCCCCAGCATCCCTATAGGCCCCCTTCAGATACTGGAAGCTTCTCTGAGGTCTCCACACAGCCTTCTCTTCTCCAGGATGAACAGCCCCAACTTTCTCATCCTATCTTCATACGGGAGGTGCTCCAGTCCCTGATCATCCTCGTGGCCCTCCTCTGGACTTGTTCCAACAGTTCCATGTCCTTTTTATGTTGACAACACCAGAACTGCACACAATACCCCAAGTGAGTTCTCACAAGAGCAGAGTAAAGGGCCACCTCCCTGGACCTGCTGGTCACGATCCTTTTGATGCAGCCCAGGATACGGTTGGTTTCTGGGCTGTGAACACACACTGCCAGTTCACGTTAAGTTTCTCACCAACAACACCCCCAAGCCCTTCTCCTTGGGCTGCTCTCAATCTCTCCTCTGCCCAACCTGGAGCTGTGCCTGGCATTGCTCTGACCCAGGTGTAGGACCTTGCACTTGGCATGGTTAAACTTCATCAGGTTGCCATCAGCCCACCTCTCAAGCATGTCAAGGTCCCTCTGGATGGCATTCCTTCCCTCCAGCGTATCGACTGAACCACCCAGCTTGGTGTCATCGGCAAACTTGCTGAGGGCACACTCAATCCCACTGTCCATGTCACCAACAAAGTTCTTGAACAAGACTGGTCACAACAGTGATCCCTGAGGGACACCACTTGTTACTGGTCTCCAACTGGACACCTAGCCGTTGACAACAACTCTTTGCGTGCGGGCATCCAGCCAGTTCTTTATCCACCGAGTGCTCCACCTATCAAATTGATGTCCCTCCAATTTAGATACAAGGATGTTATGCAGGACAGTGTTGAACTGTTTGCACAAGTCCGGGTTGATGACATCAACTGCTCTGCCTTTATCCATCAGTTCTGTAGCCCCACCATAGAAGGCCACCAAATAGGTCAGGCAGGATTTCCCCTTAGTGAAGCCATGCTGGCTGTCACCAAGCACCTTGTTGTTC
>JANRGW010002861.1:0-38039 GCA_024733675.1 Psilopsiagon aymara | reverse complement strand
TCTCCAGGCTGAACAGCCCCAACTTTCTCATCCTATCTTCATACAGGAGGTGCTCCAGCCCCCTGATCATCCTCGTGGCCCTCCTCTGAACTTGTTCCAACAGTTCCATGTCCTTCTTATGTTGAGGACATGAGAACTGCACAAAATACTCCAAGTGAGGTCTCATGAGAGCAGAGGGGCAGAATCACCTCCTTTGACCTGCTGGTCATGCTCCTTTTGATGTATCATTTCCTCATGAAATAATAAACACACATATATAGCAGTATCTTGTGATTCTGAGCCCTTCCTCTATCATGAAGACACAGACATGTATTGTGACACTGGGTGCAGAGAAAAACCACAGCATGAAAGGTAATAGCAAGCATGTACAGTGGGAGCATAATTCCAAGACTCAGCTGCACAAAGAATAGTTCATACTACAGGCTGTAGAGTGGGAATACTACAGAGCTTTTGGCAAGACTTCCTTCTTCAAAACATTTCAGGGAACTCATGCTCTTTGATGATGACCTCCAGCTCATTAAGAATAAAGCTTTTAGTTTGACATGGATGACCCATACCACAGGCTTTCATAGAAATGGTACGGCAGATTTCATCTCTTACAAATGGAGAAAGCTACATAGTGATGGTTTTAAGACTACTGAATTGCTAGCATATTTTGAACTCTAATGATTGTTTTTAAGTCTCTGCAAAGACAGATTAAAATAAAGATATATGTGACATTAGGAAGCTGCTGAAGCTTTGTTTTGTTTCGGTTTTTGGGTTTTTGGTTTTTCATTGTTTTTCTTTTTTTAACTAATGCACATGCTTATACAAATTACGAACTGAAAAAAACAGGCACGGCACAATTACACATGAATGCCTACTGCTTCTGCATCTTAATATATCTCCTTTCCACCTTTCCTTAGGCACTGGAACTGCTTTTCTGGAACACAGTTTTAATAAAAGGGCACAGCAAGACATAGGAGTTTGTAATGACACGGGTTCTATTCTTGGTTCTACAACTGCTCTGCTTTGAGCCTCAGCAATTTCCCCCTCACTATGCACCTAACTTTCTTCCTATTTTTGTTCCCTTATACACAGATTGTGATCTGTCTGTCTATCATTATCTACGATCTCTTGACTGTCTCTCATTTTAATGGCCTTTTGCACAGTGGAAATTTCATCTTGCTGGGAACTCGAGCTTATGGTGGACTTGAGGGCACAAATTCATTTTTTCTTTCTTTTTGGTCTCGTCAAATATTAACACAATCCTTCAGAGTCATGGGCAGTCATCTTCTTCAACTCCTTTTCCATACTCCATAATTAAGCAAAGGGAATCACTGTTCTATAGGTCCTTTGCAAACATGAATATGGTATGCAAATCAAGGAACAAGATCTGCACTTAAGGCTCTTCATAAATATCTAGACTGGGTGTTTCTCCCATCCCACATAATTTAAGCATATGACTCTTGAACAGTTGAGAGGGCCGGTGCTGAGAGTACAAAGTGTGCTTCCACAGTAACAAAATCCCTTGTAACACCACAGCAGCATAACAGGAAAGCAGCAGTTAATGAAGTGCTAGGATTCCTTATCATTTAAAGATGCCTTCCCTGTCCTGCTATTGAAGATAAGTGCCTACACATCAGCTGCTTTAGTCCACCTGCTTGTCAGCACATATGTCAAAGGAATTAAGTCTTGCACTAGTATGCTGAGCTGCGAACCATGTTGACAGATTTTTGCTGCCCATTTGAATGAACATCCTGGTAAGACACTGTTTTTAACTTTATGCTACTATAAAAGGTTCTGCATGAGAAATAAACCCAAAGCTAAAGCTCTTCTTATACTCTACGATGTTCACTGGGCTCCAGTGAATGGGACTAGTCATGGTCTATCACCCTTTGACAAGACTTTGCTTTTTTCCTGATAAATTCTTCTCCACTGTCTGATGAAGAGCCAGATGCTACTGCTTAAGTCACCTGGTGTTTTGCCACTGGCTTTTAATGACATCAGAAACAAGCCCAACACAGAAATATTATTATCTACATTAATATAGAAATATTTCTGTTTGAAGACTTAAAATGTACTCTAATTAACCATGAGAAGATACTTCACTTAGTGCTTTACTATCTGAAAATAGCACTGGAGATTAAAGAAGCCAAAAGTGAAACAGAATTTGTCTTATTCTGAGGAAGCCCAAAAGGAAAGCAGGAACATTCTAGCTGTTTATCACTCCATTCTAGCGGGCACTATTGAACAACGTACATTTAACAGATGGTTAAATGAATCTAATTCTTTGGTATAAAAAGATTTTATATAAGACCAGGACTCGACAAAACCAAACAAATACTGTTGGATCCCTGTACAGAATAAAAAGAAGCATAATAAAAGTTGTTTAACTTATAAATATTTGGGAACCTGCAATGCTGGGAAGTAGCTTTCAAACTTCTGTCGTTCTACTGTTGTGGTAATCACAGCTAAAAACAGCTGCTGCAGGCATGGACACTGAAGAGAATCAAACCAAGAAAGAAAACTGAAAGCCCAAATTTGGGGAAAACAGAGCCTTGTTCCTTCAAACAATCAACACTGGAATCCCTTAAAAATACCAGTTCACTTAATCTTTATTTCCCTACTTTGCAATACAAGCTGCACATAAGGTCCTTGAAAGCTGTATACTTACAGTCTGTGCAAATTTAGTGGTTATACGAAGTGTAAAGCTAGTTGAAGCTCTGTAAACCAAGGGAACTTAGTTGAGGGAACAGGCAGAAGTGTTATGGACTTTTGTCCTGCCCAACTACATGCTAGTCCAATTGTTATGAGCTACATTGCAGGGAGTTACTGTACCCTTCTTCACAACTGACTACTGGAAGCTCAACTGACATGTCTTTGCTGCCTGCCAATGTTCAGTGCTGCTCTATCAGCACTGACCTGGCTAACACTTAAACTAGTGTCAGTTTCTGCTACCAGTGTAGCAGAAATCATTTAGAAACCAGCTGACATTAAACACTCTAATTCACGATACCCTGTGGCAGGCGCAGTGTGTAAAAAGAGAGTTGGACTTCAACATTGTGGCTGTTTCTAATCAAAAGGCTGTCCTGAAATTCCACACCCATTTTTCTTTATTTTTTTCTAAAGGATATATGTCAACTGTTCTGAAAAACACAGATTCTTCCCTGATTCTAAACCTTTTTATTGTACACCAGCATAATTACCATGGTGTCACTCTCAGAAGAAAGCCCACTGATTTCCTGTGCCTGAAATGCCTGCAGCAAGTGGGGAATACATAATGTGCAATGCTCAACAATGGTACATGAGGGCCTGAGGTCTCAACATCACTCCCAAGTGTTTTGTCTAAGCAGTAACACTTCATGCAAAAGCATGCAGTATAGCCCCTTGCGTGCTCATCTGCTAAATGCTCATTGCCATGCACTGATGACTGAATGGAAATATATTATGAAACTGAAGGGACACCTCAAGGTTATTAGGCCTAAAAATGGACCTACCTTGACATTTTCCCCATATTGAAGGCCTTACCTTAAAGAGGGACATTCACACTGAAGCAAACTTGAAAAGAGAGAACATTTATACAAAAAGAAATTTACTTGGCCTGTACTTTCCTATGTTCCTCTTGGTGCTACTGAATGATACTGCATTTTACGGGCTTCTTCCCCACAGCGTAAAGGCAAAGTCATAATTCTGCATGTATGATGATACAATCCACCGTCACCAAAAAATAGAGGCGTGCCAAAAAAACCCCACCAAAACAGTATCGTGACTTCCCAACATGAGGTTAAAAATCCCTTATTAAGGACTGTTAGCAGTCATGTATGAAAACAAATCTGAGATTAGAGAACGTATGTTTCAGGCTAATATACTTGAAAGTTTTCTCCAGAAACGTGGTCCCTCTTTAAGGATTCCAGCCATATTTCACAGTAACCAGACGGTTGCTGCAGCAATTGAAGCACACACCTCTCTAATTGAAGACATTTTAGGGAGCCGTCCAGTGAGGCACCCGTCCATGAGGCAGGCGCGGGCTCTGCCTGCTTGCCCCTGCAAACAGGGCGGCTGCATGCTCAGGAGGTGCTGATCTGTATTTACTATTTATTACCCAGCTTCCAAACACTGTGGGCATCTGGCTTGGCATGAGTCATCAACAAAGGGCTGCCAAATTTTGCCATTTTTTCACTCATTCAGAGAAGGGGGGAAAGAAAATTCCCAGCGCTCGCTGACTCCGGTTGGAACTCATGATCATTGGCTAGGGCTAGAATTTTGTATTTGTTAATTATTTCATTTCAAACCTTTGCTGCAGTGCAAAAGTGAAAGAGGACAAATTGCTGGCATCCTTAAGTCAAGACTTAATAAGGAAGTTTAGGTTCACAAGGAAACTGCATACAGACAATGTGGCACAGATAAAGATAACTAAGGGGGGAGGACTTCAATAATGGTTTATGATTATCTTAGAGTTACTGGAGCTGACAGAGGTGCGAATTACCATCGGAAATTTGAGAGTGAGGATCAAGATGAACTCTGCTAACACTGAGGTCTGGTGTAGCATAGAACACTCTTCCAAGGGAAGTGCTTTAAAAGCCAGGCTGATCTTGAGAATTTGTTTTTTAACACTTCTCAGTCCCTCTTCTTCCCTTCTTACCACAGAGTGGGAGCTGAGGCATGAAAAGATTAGGTGATGAACCCTGGACAACATTATGAGTTTATAGAAAATCTAGTGAAAACCTGACGTATCTTGCAATTCTCACTGGGTTTAGCTGCTAGAGCGACTCTCTATCTCTGAGAAGTCAGAACTGAAGAAGGAACATACAAATATTCTAAAAATGTTCTCAGCAATACAGCACTACGAATGGAAGAGGCTGCAAAAGGAAGGGAGTCACATTAGATTAACTAAATGGGCTGGCAGCAGCTGCTGCTGCTCCATACTGCAAGATACAATTCTGCAATAGACTATCTTGTTCATTCTGTTTCTAAGGCTCTTAAAGAAGGACAGCTTTTAAAAGAGAAACCCAAGAAATTATGAATGCATAGTGAAAATTAATGTATTGTTCTGTGAAAGCTGTACATTCACAGTAAATCATCGTAATGTGATTATTTTGTCAACTTCATCTCCATAAAACCATACTATGAATAGATTGCCACAGGCACTGATAAAGCCATTAGTGAGGAAATTTTGGCTTAATTGCTAAAAAGAAATACATATGGCAAACATCTGTTTTACCAGGCTTTGTATTACCCTCTGGCTCAGAGTTCTTCCACATTTCATGTTGAGTATGTCTTAGTCAAAAGTCTCAGATTTTCTTAGCCCTGACATTTACAACAGGATGGATGAAAACGACAAGTCTGCCCGTCTGAATGCACATGTTTCAAGGGCTGACAATGAAACTTCAGCCTGAAAGGTCAAGAGTGCTCCTGTGCTGAGACTGTCCTTGCTGTGCCTGACTTCTGTCTCATAGCTCCTCACAGCACACTGACCCACTGTAACCAACAGTTTAAGAAATTAACAGCTGATTTTATTGTGCTGGTCTACAATACCCAAGAAGAAATCCCTTAGAGGGATGAAATACGTCTCCCATGAGGAGAGGCTGAGAGTTGGGCTTGTTCAGCCTGCAGAAGAGAAGGCTCTGGGGAGATGTTCTTGCAGCCTGTCAATATTTAAAGGGGGTTTATAAGAAAGAGGGGGACAAAGGCTTTAGTAGGGTCTGTTATGATAGGACAAGCGGTAATGGCTTTAACCTAAAAAAGGGGAGATTTAGAGTAGATACAAGGAAGACATTTTGTACAACAGGGGTGGTGAAACACTGGCCAGGCTGTCCAGAAAGGTGGCAGATGCCCCATTCCCAGAAACATTCAAGGTCAGATTGGATGGGGTTCTGAGCACCCTGGTCTGGTTGAATGCATTCCTGCATTCAGGAATGGGGGTTTAGGCTAGGTTACCTTTAAGGGTCCCTTCCAATCCAAACTATTCCATGATTCCACAATTCTATGAAATATTTGCTAAAATGAGACTACCACTGACCTTTGCTTCTCCATCTCAGATATGAGCTTTCCCAGTAAATAACGAATTGGGACAATACAAATTACATCAATACACATTAAAGGTGAAGTGCAATTTGTTTCAATCACTGGTTTTAATGCATATTTTATTATTTGGTATGAGATAGAATCGTCCCATCATGTCACTAAGCAAGATCTACCACACTTAGCACCAGATCAATTACTTCAGTATGAAATTAAATCTGTTGTGCTCTTGTTTCATTAATAATATGGCAGATGCACTTTGAACATGGAAATAATCAATTCAACCAAGCCAGGAAGAAAACCACAGAAACAAAGAAAGATAAACAGCAAAGAATCACTGAATCAAGGCCTTTTGCAGTTCTTGAGCAATAAATTATGTTGCAAACTACAGCCTGGTCTTATGGTTACCGATTAGGGAAATGTCATTCTCCAAATGGAATAAGATTTTAGGAAGAATACATGAGACAAAATAGCTCAACATAGGAATCAAATGCTTCAAAGGGATTTCTGTCTCACAACAGTTGCTCTGGAGAAAAGATATGTCTGCACTAAAACTGTACTTATTTCTTGTATACGCAATGACATGTTCATGTCTGCATTAAAAGCAGCAGAGAAGAATATTATTCAGAAACTTTCAAGACACTCTGTAAAATTCTAAGAATTAGGTTTTATGAACAGCAGAAATGATCTTCAAGAAACACTATCAAGGCCACTGGAGCTTAGAGGTCACAAACAGCCTCCTCATAGCTGTTCAGAATTTCACTTGATTTCAAATGTACGCGCCTCGGAGCTATTGTTTCTTTAGTGGCTTAATGTTTATAATAGCTCTGCATTATATACCCTCAGTATAGTAAACCAAATACATGTATAAAAAGATTAATTTTGCCACTGAAAAGCTTCATAATTTTGGATATCTGAAAGGAAGTATTGGTAGATAATATACATCATAGGATTGGGCTTCAGTGCATTTTCACCCCTTTGCATTCTCTGTCCCAAGTAATTAAGCTGGAGGAGCAGTCAAAGATTCTTCACAATAGGTTTCAGGGCCACCAATCTGCTTCCACATTGGTGGATCAGTCTCTGTGTAGCACAACTGATGTGGCACTCCTGTCACTAGCAACCTCTGTTATTGGTATGAGTGCTTTGCCCAGGGCACTCTTGCAAGCCCTCAGCAAACACAGTCAGTTTTTCAAGGACCTTCTGCACTTTAATAATTCTCATTCCAAGGCTGAAAACAAGGAATAGATTTCAGCTTCCAAAACATCATTAGAATAGGCAAATCGTGTACAAACTAGAAGGACATAAATGGTATATTTCCGTTGTATTAAGGAATGTATTTGCATCTACCCACACTGTGAATGAGATCTGAAGTTTGGCTAATAAATAGCCATGAAGTATTTCTTCTAAGTCCACTTTCAGACTTAAGGCTGGCAGAGGTGAAGAGGCACACCTGAACCATGGAGAAGCACAAGCCTTACAGTACCAGGTAATACAGCTCCTCAGAAAACCTATTATGGCAGAGAAAGGATAAAGGGTAACAGAAAAGGAACACAGATGTGCTAACCAAGGAACTTGTGTGTCTTGGGATCAGCAGAGTAGTGAGGCAGAACTGGAGCAAGGTTTGTTTCCATGCTAGCATCTCTGTGACCTCCCTTGGCAGATTATTCCATTGTCTGATAGGACCTCAGTGTCTGGCCATTTTCCCTAATGACTTTACTTGTCAGCATTTTATATTGCCCAGAGCTCATTTGAACAGACCCTATATTGTTGGGTTTGTTTGTTTGGGTTTTTTTAAAGTGTATATGATAATGATAAAATTTCCCCCCTTAGTCATCTTATTGATTGGTCAGAAAATAGATGAACACCTGTGTAAATATATGCATTCTTGCATGGGCAAAATTCTGTATGTGCATGCAAAACTCAATTTGAATGCACAAATGACAATATATGTGTTGTGTGCTTCTTTCCCTACACGTAGGTACACTCACATATCACATGCAAGAATGTCTATTTTCTGACTAAGAATCTGGCCTCTCTTTCTCATAGCTAAGTTCAGAGATCTGGGCTCCCTTGAACATAAGATTAAAAATACATTGGTTTAATCCTCTCTCAATCTTTAAAGTCACTTTTAAATAATCAACAGCCCTTTATCAATACTGAAAGATGTTAAATACCAGAAAACATTCCAAACACAGGCATTAGTTATGTTTTCCCCAGTTATTCCATAGCTGGGGAAGTTACGCTTAGTTATCTGAATTGATGAATCTCAATGCTATACCTACAACTTAATTTAGAGAGGCACTATCTAGATTTTAAAGAGACTTTATTTCATTAGTATTCACCTTCTTTCCTCTTTCCTGTATTTTTCAAAGTGAGTTCAATCACTTCTGGCATCGCAAGCATCCAAAATCACCTTTTCAGCATTTGAAACTTACTACCCTGGATTCCTTTACTCTTTCATAAATTGCATTATTAGTAATTATGTTTTGTTCATATCATCCTTCTCTCCAGCCTAGATATGTATCACACTTTGCTTTCCAACTAATAAATTGTTCACCTTTAAGAGGACAAGTCAAAATTTCAGTATGATCTTGCTCAAAGATTTCTACACAATAACAAAATCCAAACAATTGCAATTTATACACCTGATACAGAACAGCTGAGGAATCATAAACATGGTGTAAATATGTAAGGAATACCCTTTCTAAGTGTAAAAAAGTTATCAGTAAAAGTTGATAGGACCAGGCCATTGGGGAAGATATCGTGGAGAGAGCAGACTGTGAACATGAAAATAATAGGAACTCCTGTAGCCTAGACTCCGTATTACCTGAATTCACCACCTCAAAAAACAAGTTCATTAAAAAACAAGCACACAGAACTGCTAGACTGCAGCAATAAAATTTGGTAGAATAAAGCAAGTTGACATATACAATATGGAAAGAAGTAGTGTGAAAATCTGATGTTACAGAAGCAGCCTGAAGAAAAATGAGAATAGGTGTAAATAAAGATGCATATAATCACCCTAACAGTTTTTAAAGAGCAAGCAGCTGTCTTCAAAAGTGCACAGAGGACTACTCTGAAATAATCTGAAATCACTACTAAACCTGACACATTCAATTAAAATATCATTAAAGAAAGGAGAAAGGGAACAAAACAACTGGAGTTCATAAAATGTAAACGGCTTTAAAACACAACAAATAATCCCAGAAAGAGAAAGATGTATTGAGAAGGTAGAAGCTATTTATATTGGCAATGAATAAAAATATTTGACACTCTAAATGCCTCCTGACTTTATAAAAGGACCACTGCAACAGGAATACTTAAGAAAGTAATAAAGGCCTTGTAAAAATATCTAATGTCAAAGGGAGCATGCATCTCAATCACAAAAGGAAAGCAGCAGACAGACTAGATGTCAGGAATCCAGGAGTTACTAGGTGCAGGCATACAGTGAAAATCATTTTAGAACTGTGCATCCTGATTTGATAACTGTATCAAAATGATGATGAATACTAAGCAAAGCCACAAAATTTACTGTGAGATAAATTCTTGTGAAAACAGGAAAAGACCTACATCTAGAGAGAGTCTTCTCCAAGTCTAGACTTGAGGAGCTACCTAAGGGTCCTGTTCTGGACAGGACCACCTACATACGGACCTTGGGGAAATGCAACGCACTGGACTGAAAGAAAATGCATTAAATGCAACAGACAACAATTCTGCAATGAGAGAGGACTTTTCCACTTCTAAATTTAAGTTAGGATTCAGTGTTGAGCCCAAAGTAGTTTTATTTATTTATTTTTAAATACCTTCCTAAACTATTTAAAGAAAAGAAACAAACAAATACCTTGACTGTATTTACAGGCAAGTCAAACACTGTAATTAGGAACATGCAAAGTCAAAAGATACAAAGCAATCTCAAAAAATTGATCATATCATTATTCTCTTGTACGATTCAAGCACAAAATTAACTGCACACATTCTCAGCTGAAAAGCTGATATTTGGTGAACTGTATTTTCATCCAGAGGAAGACAAGAATAAGCCATGAATTTTCACTCGGCTTTTGTAGTTTCTGCATGTGGGGCTGCTATTTACATGATTTTGTTAAAACAGGAATGTTTGTTTGTTAGCTAGGAAAACGGGAGTACGTCAGTTTATCTAATCATGATGTGTATTTCTTTGCCCCAGAAGCAGTTTTTTCAAGTATCTACAGTTAGAATATTATTAATCAGAAATTCTTTCCTCTCTTTCAATACAAAATCCAGTGCCCATTGGCAACGCATGACTGTAGCAGGGTTCACGCAGAAAGTACAGACAGTACATACCCAGCTGAAATAATCTCTTCCAATCAAAGTATCTTTAGGAACACAGGAAATAATTAAAACAGGGCCTTGAACCCTCTCATGGTTTATGTGAACATGAAGATCTTTCTGTGCATTAAATCTACTCCTGACACTTACCTTCACTGAAACAATGACGTGGCAATCTTTTCAGTGTGGTTTTTACATTACTATTTCAATCCCTAAATATTGCATTGGGTAAACTCATGTGACAGAAAAGCCAACAATCAGAACTGTCAAACCAAGATTTCTCTGAATGTTATACAAACTGCTACTTACAATCCGAGGTTTGAAGGGTGGCTTGATTTTCCTTTGTTCTAGAAGAACCCAGTCAATTTCCTTGAAAAATGGATGCTGCTTAATCGCGTCTTCCCCGTTCTGTGATGCCACACAGCCAAGTCGCTTGTTGGGGTTCTTTGTCATGAACTATAGAGCAGAAAAGGGAGAGGAGGAAAAAGTTAAAATACAAATGGCAATGGCTGGAAACCATTTCCAGTGCAATTACTCATTAGAATTTCTAAAGCCCTTTTTTTAGAGACAGTCCCCTTCAGAAGGTTATTTTTTTCCTCTAAGAACAACAAGGACGCCCCTCCAAAGTTCAGAGGTTCCAGCCAAACCAGCAGATTCAGAGATCCTGGAGTGGAAGTGTCCTTCAGGAAGTTCTTTCAAGTGATTGCTGAGACCTCCTGATTTCATCTGTCTGGGAGAGCTACAGGAACAGATTCTTTGTTGGCATTTTTAGTTCCAGATTTGGCCAAAAATACAAAAAGAAAGACAGAAAATATTAAACGCTCCAGAGACACTTCCAAATAGACTGTCAGGATAGCTCTTATTTTGCCTTATTTGCTCTGTCTTAACTACTAAGTTGGTGGATAGGGGCTACATATTATGCTTACTGTTGTTTATTTTCTTTGGGTACTTAGGCTGTATAATCATACACTCCAGAAAAATGAAAAGCCATAACCTCCTTACTCATTTCTACGATTTTATTCTAATACAAATAAGAACAGCACCTGCAGCTATGTGAATTATAAGCATTCTGTTTCAGGAAATAGATGGGAGTGATGACTGCCAGCAGAAATCTTTCCTTGATAAACTCCATGACATAACTTGCACCTTCCCTTTCATTTTTAGTTCACCATTAGTGGCCGCAACTGGAAGTAACTGGTCTCCTCTGGTGTGGCAATTGCCAAACTCTACTTTTAAACTCTTACTATTTTTTCCAGCAAAAAGCTGTACAGCCAGGGTATCAAATGATGGCAGCTGATACTATTTTTGGTTTTGCTGCTATTTCTTCGTTCTTTTATTAGCAATTGTTCTACTTATTCCCTAATGCATATGAACACAGAATCCAGCTATTGGATAAGTAGCTACTGAAGCCCTTAAGATGGTTTTAGACAGCTAGATCAGCCATCCATAAGAGAATACCACTGCTATAAATTTAAAGACATAACATAGATCACCAAGGCAATTCTCTCTGTATTTTTTGACTTACATGCACTGCTTCATAGATGATCTTTCTCTTTGGTCTTGTGTTCAAATCCCCTGGAAGTTCTTTTGAAAGTGGACAAGTTATATCTAAACTACAGGCCGTATTTTCTATAGGCAGGAGAAACAAAGGTTTTGAAAGGATTACTGTGCTTTGGTGAAGTCTCTTGGAAAACCACAAAACACATTCCTACATTCCTCTGCTTTATTTCACCTCCAGGACCTGAGCAAGCCAGGAACCAGCAGCCACGTTTTGCAGAAAGAGAACACAGAAACTACAGGATATGCTATTTGTACCATATAATCCAGCTATCAAAGAAGTATAATCTGATCCTAGTAGCTGCCATGTTTTATCTTCCCGGAGGCAGGGAAAACATCTGAACAGAAGCCTGGGACACGAAAATGTGACTAGACAGTATGGTTTAGTACTGCACTTCACAGATTTCATGAAACTTGGAAATGGATGATAAGGAAGAACAAATTTTAGGAAGAAATATTTAAACCAAAGAGAATTATCCTATGCTGAAATAAACTTCTGAAGTGGACATTTAATTCTATAAATTTCATCCCCTGCAATAAATATTCATTTTTTTCATCTTCTATTTCTGAAGCACAAGCTGACGTTTATTCCATGTTTATCAATAGCATCAACAATGATGCAACTGTCAGGGCAGAAACAGCTGTTAACTGTACTGTGTTGAAGAGAGGGTTGCCAATGGAGCTGACAGCCTTAGCTGTAAGTGTTGCCTTTTTATTTTCCATATTAAGGCAGGAACCTCCTTTTATGAAAAGCCTTTTAAGATCAGAGTTCCTACTGACTTAAATGACAAGAGAACAAAGGTCGCTGAGATAGACATGCAGCTTGGGGCCTGAATCAAGGATCTTGAGATTCCCAAAATCTTGCTTCTTGAAATAAACACTGCAGCTTAAAAATGGAGTTCTGTTTCTGTAGCCAGAAATCTCTGTAACCTGGGTGCACAGGGAACACACATTGCAGCCACAACCTCTCTCCACTGCTTGAAAAGAAACACAGAGCTAATTTCAATGAAGAATGGTTTTCCTTACCAGACAGGAAAGAATTTTAAATAGCAATTCCTGTCAATTCACACAAACAGGACTGGTAAGATCTGTGGGATTTCATGGGATAAGCAACAGCCTTGTAATATTGAGCTGTATAATTATCCTCCTCAGTGTTTTGTTGGAAATAACAGGAAAGCTGTTTCTTCAGAAAATCAGAAAACATTGTTACTTAATACAAGAGAATGTCTTATTAAACTTTCCTTACATGCTGCTTGGAGGAGTGTAAAAACACACAGTTACTGAAGAATAAAACCCATGTCTCAAAGCACAATGTGAGGAAGCAATGTGTTCCAAAGTTAATCCCTTGCTACCGTTTAGCAGTAAAATACATAGATGCCTCTTTCTTTCCTCTGTTTTTCCTGTTCTTCATTTAACAGTATGCGGACAAGGATCAGATGAAGAACACAAATTTCAAACATGTTTCACACCATGGCTGTGTAAGTAGCAGGTTGCTAAATGCAAGGAAAAGTTTTCTTTTTACCATGTAAACTGGCACAGCTCCATCAAATTATATCAATTCGTGCCAATGAAGGCATCTTGCCCAATGGGGAATTATCTATTACTAAAGTGCAAACCTGTTTAATGGATGCAACTCTCTTCAAAGTTCATAATGGCTTTAAGGATAAATTTCAGATAGAAAGATGTAAAAAAACCCAAAAGCTACAAGTATAACAAAATACAAACCACCATACCTACTATCAAAATGTAAACCCAGGAAAACAGACTCATGAAAACTTACAGCAAAGTCAGCTTCAAAATAAATATGAGGTTTAACACCCTTGCACTAACATTCACAAAAAATACAAAGCCTATACCTGCAGCCCAATTCTGTGTGTGCATTTGTGTGTGGTTAATGAATGAGATGTATAACAGTAACAGACATCTCACTACTTGCACCACTGATGAGACAGCATAGTAATAAGGCTCTGAGTGTCAAATCTGTTTCTGCCTTTCCTTTGTAAAACAAATTCCTTACTCTAATAATTTCAATGGCTTTCACACTACACACTTAACCAAAAGTTACTGGTTAACTTTTCCCCTCCAACAAATGTTACCCTGGTTCAAAATAATAGGTCAGATAACATAGATTCACTGAAGGAGCATGTGCATGGCAAAGGAACAGATTTTAAAGACTGTGAAACCAATTGACTACAGAAAATCTCTTGGACTTGAGTGAAATTCAGATGCATACAGGAACATTGTCAACAAGCCTTTCTGTACAATACACATGACCCCTGAGCCCTGAATATGAGCCTGAATTCTGCAGCTCAAATCTATACATTTTAATTGCTGAACTGAAAATAATTGAAGGGTCTGGAAACAAAAATGGATGCACGAAAGTATCATGTCAGCTAATAGAGTCATTCGAGAACTATCGGGGGTGAGAAGGAAGAGCCTGTATAAAGGCCAGCATTAATAAATCCTCCATGCTCTCACTACAATAAATGCAGCAGGAGATACTTCAGCAAACAATTCAGAGGTTAACTTTGACTTCTGCTTTGAATCATCTACAAGAGTATCTCTCTCTCAGCTAGAATGAGCATGAAGGTATTTCTATTAAAAGATCGAGGCGAGTACTTCTGCAGAACCTGTTACTGGTCCACTGCTGTTAAAAAGGTTTATATATAATTTCAAAATGTAACCCTGTATGAACAAACCTGCGGGACAACACTGTCAGCTGCCTCTTACTTGAAAGCTTCCCTTATTCCAGATGCTGAAAGAAAAACAGCACTGGAAAGGTAGAAATTTTCCACTTTCAAAAAAGGCGGAAAACTGGAATAGAAAACAGGGGTTGTTTTTAAAGCCAGAAATCTTCCTTAGTTTTTCAATCTATGGGGACTGTCATACTGCTTCTGTTTTGTTTTGCTTTTTATTTCAGGATGATTCTTACACAGAAAAAAGAATTTATGTCAGTGTCACATTAATGAAGTAAATCTGACTTTAGAAATGCAGTCTAAAAACTGAAGTTGCCCAGTGGCACATTTTGACTGATACTGTGGCGTTTGGTGACACTAATTTCTGTCAAGTCACTACTCATATTGAAAAACACCAACCAGAGCAGAAGCAATTAGACTAGAGTAAGACTTCTTGTCCAAGCGCTGTGTGAACTATAAAATACAACATGCAGCTGTAAATAAAGGGTTGTCAACCCATCTCAATGATAGGGGAAGAAAGTCAGAGGGACAAGAAATTTTATAAGTGGGTTGAATAAAAACATTGTTTCTTTAATTATGTGGTGCATCCCCCACTCTCATGAACATACGGCATATAAAGTGTCAAAGTGATAGCACAGCTCTAGCTTGTTGGGTTTTCCCTGAAACATGAATCTGCAGTACACAGATTTATACAGTGTACAACTGTGTGGAATACAAACATTCTGTTCCTTTCCCACAAGCAGTGTAATTCATCCCAGGCCCCATTATCCTAACAGTGGCACTCTGAACTGTGCTTGAACTCCCAGTGGTGACTGCTCTCAACAACTTTTGGCAAATTCAATTTTAATCAAGGGGGAGAAAAACCAACCCAAAAACCAAAACACAACAACACCCAGAAAAAACATGAAGAGGAGGAGGAAAGCAAGTTATGGAAGATAGAAGACTCACTGCTTTTAAAATGCTGACAGCTTCTTTACTGAGCCAGACTGGATACAAGACATCATCATGAAGGATGGATTCAAAGAGATCATCTTCATTGTCAGCCTCAAAGGGGGGTTGCCCAGCCATCATTTCATACATGAGAACACCCAGAGCCCACCAGTCAACTGATGGGCCATATTCTAACTCCTGGAGGATCTAGCATAGAGAAAGAGATTGAATTGAATAGACAAGTTAGACAACACTCTTGGCTGCACATTTGCTGTTTCAACATGACACACCCTTTATTTCCCCCAGTGCCTAAGCAGGACTAAATCCCACACTGATTTTGGTAACGGCAGCCATGGTTTCCTACCCATGCAATCTGCACAAACACAGCCAAGTGTCAATGTGTAGTTGTTCTCAGAAATACTGACCAAGTCTATCAGTCCCCTGAGTAAAAGAGTATGCTCATGAGCAAAAGAGATGTATATCCTTCCAAACTGTTTAAAGCAGGTCACGCTACAGGGGAAAAAAGATCACATATACAAAACAGATTGGTGGAAAATGTGAAACATTTCCTTGTCTCTATCTTGGAGAAAACAAACTGAACTAGCTTGTAATGCTGTACAGAGAAACTAAATCTGAGAGATTTATTCTTGTCATTTAAGTAGGGCTGAAGGAAGCCAAAAGCTTTTTTGTTCAAGTTCTTTTTAAAGCATTAAACTGCTGTACAATACATGGCTGTAGGACTCACTTTAATTGCCCTTGCTTTCAGAAAAACTGGCTACAACTCTTCTTGTGGCACAAGTTCAACCTTGTAGCAAATACCTTTAATACAGAGTAGTAGGTTAGTATGATGGAGTTTTATTGTACTACTTGGTGTTAACATAAGTAGTGTTGTACAAGGAACAAGTTTAATTCTTGGCTCCTCTTCACTGAAAAGCAGCTTGGTATTTTGGACTCAGTGTTTCAGCATGAGAAGAGACTGGGGAAAGCAGAGTGGTTGCCTGGTTAAGGTGAAGCTTACTGCCTTAAAATGAACTGGAATGGCAACAACTCCACCACCTCCTTAAGCATCACCAGTGTTACACTCAGAAGCCTTGTGGTGAATTGCATGACCTTAGTGCTGTATTTGGGAATCATGACCAATATAAAGCTAAATTCAGTCTTTCTTACCATAAAGCCAGAAATGAGTTTAGCATTTGAATGGTCTGGATTCTTAGTTGATTAGGTACTACATTTTATACACACTAATTACAGAAAACTATATTTTTCAGAAATGTACTTTTCAATTGTTCTGAGCATGCTTTGGAGCTCAGATATTGCTAAAGAAAAGGAATTGAAACAAACCATCACGATGCAAAAGAAACAAAAGCAGGAGATAAACTTCTGAAATTAAGATGACAAAATGACACAGTGGAAGTACTGACCTCAGTGAGACTGGGATTTCATGTAAAAGTTCATAGAATCTTATTATTGCTTTGCTTCCATTATGATTTTCAAAGAAAATTATATATATAAAATTACTCAAGTAGTATACTGAATCAATAAAGAATCAATGCAAAACCAAACCCATCACACTTGTATTTCTTTTCTTTTTCAAACTCTGTAAGATAAACATTTACTTTACTACAGTTTCAAGATTCACACCTTACCAGTTGTGCTACCAAAGCCTGGCAGCCATGAACACTAACAATATCTATTTCTAATTTATTGTCTGTGGCAAATAGTAAACTAGCATTTTTTTTCCAGCTGCAAATTTATGGTTGATAAAAGATAGATACTTTCATATTAAATCAGCACACTGAATCTTCAGTGGAAAGATGAAGAGGTTACTAACTAAACTTAGCAGACAGGGTCTGCCTAGCAGCCAAACTGTACAATACTGAATCACTTTAGGAACTTGGAAGTGCATCCCATAATATTAACATTTAGGATATGTAAAACCCACATGATTCTCAGCCATTTCTTTTATCCCATGAATGCCTTGAAATTACTTTGATGTTGCCGACTGATACGCAGCATCCATAGGAAAAGTTTCTACTTTTCTATGCAAGCCTACACTTTCTGTTCATCCATATGGTAAAGTACCACAAAGAGTACCTTTCACTCCCAGATACCTTAAAGGAAGGAAAGAAGTTATATTCCCACAAACACCCTAGGCAAAATGAAATTGAACATATGGTCTCTTCTGTCTGAACATGCCTTTCTAAGTCTCATGAAAAATCAAAAACATGTTTATAACTACTAAAGACCACTGCTTTCAGGATTCGTTGCACCTAGCATCTTAAAGGCTAGTAGGTGCCTTCAAAATGATGTTGAATCAGAAATGAGTGTATGGAGAATAACACTTTTAAGCTCAGGAAACAAATAATTGAAAAACCATGCTTTGTCACTCCTATCACCATGGAATACTGCTTTGAGCAGCAGACTCACCAATTTCATCAAGATTATCCAGGCAAAACTGCAGCACAATCTAGTCTGTACCTTCTATGGTTTTAATCTATATGTAAAAAGTGACTAAAATTATACATGTAACAGTCTGACAAATCATAATATCTGTATTCTTAGTGCAGTGCAGAAAAAGATACCTCTGGAGCTATATAGTCAGGTGTGCCACAAAAGGTTGTGGTGGTCACTCCATTCAGAATCCCTTCTTTGCACATCCCAAAGTCAGCCAGTTTACAGTGGCCTTCTGCATCCAGAAGAATATTGTCCAGTTTCAGGTCCCTGAAATAAAAAAGGCTCAAAATTGAATCAACTCTCAAATTTTCATCATGTGCTCTTGAATTTCATCATAAACTATAGATTATGACAAACAGATGGTTTCACAAACACCACTGAGAGACTGTTCTTCACGTATGTGTGTGAGAATTTGGTAGCTGTCACTAAACAGACCAACCAATATTTAGAAGCAATAAGAAAGCAAGTAATGACAATCATTTTGCAGGACCAGGCCTTTGCTTTCTCTTCAGCTACATGAAAGCAGAGCTGTATTCAAGAGAGAATCAGAAATGCTTGGAAAATATCTAAGTCTCTTGTTTGCTACATATCCAACATTCTGTCTGTGTGAAACAGGTCAACTATGTCTAATGAAGCCATTCTCCCCCTTTGCAGTACCACAAAGTAAAAGGAGCACAGATTTATCCATACTGTATCATCTGGGTTGAATTAATAAGTACTTTCAAACTTGGAATATTTTGAATTTGATTCTTAATGTATCCTAGCAATTCAAAGTTCAGATTGCAATGAGAGGGATGAAAACCACTCATTTTTGGAAGCATTATTTTCTGCAGCTTAACCCTGCTCAAAAATAATCTCACAGGAATATTTTGCATTCATTGTTGAACAACACAGCAGCTGTCTCTGATCACTTGTTGTACAAATGTCTTTGTGTCAAACCCACACAATTCATTGCTTATTAAATTGGGTGAGGTCAAAAATAGGTTGAGAAAGGGATATCCACCTTTCCTGCCTTGCCCTCTGCACATTTGCTAAATATACTATTGGCGGCTATTGCATGTTCCAACACAATGGATGCTAGGCACCAACTAACTTACCTGCCACTTGCCTTAGACTAAATTTCAAAAGGATTTAGAAAATCAACGCATAAAAGAACCCTCAGTTGCAGGGAAAACTCCCACAATTAAAAACATTTAATAGCGTGTAAATAATAACATAAACCAAAGGCAAAACACCCCACTTCTCTTGCCTGGACCATCTTATCTTTACACTTCTGTCTAGGCTTTAGGTACTTCTACGTATCAAAACCACAGTGATAAATGAATGCACACACAGGCGAGAATCAAAACCAGAACAATTGTCTTTGGGTGACTTTGTGGACACTTTCTGATCAGAATTTTTTTTCCTAGAATAATTAGAGAAATTTCCATAGGTGGAATTTAGGGGAGTGACGGAAGTGTGCATAGGCAAGCTCTATATCAGAGAGAGAAATAACCCCCTGACAGTTCCTGTTTACATTCCTGTAAATAAATTTGACCCCAAAAGCTTATGAAAAGACACAGGGCTCTTTGCAAAAATCCTTTATGCCACCAAATTCCACCTGAGTGAGGGATGATTGCTCTTCACCTTACTCTGAGGATTTCTTTCAGGGAAATGTTTCCTTGTCATGCCCCAGACTTTAGAACAACTGGCACTGCACACATGAAATGATTAAACAACCCATCCAAGGGTGCATTATGTTAAGAGTTTTTGTGGCCATGTCTGAGGCTACAGTATGCTGTGATTTCCCCAGAAAAGCTCTTTTCTCCCTATCATCCCAATTTCAGTAAATGGATTTTATTCCTTTTTCTTTTTCCTTCTGATAACTTGTTCAGAGTTTTCAAACACACTGCTCAGCTTTATCCAACATGTATTTCTCAAGCATGTACCCAGCACAGCATAAATATCAGATATATCTGGGACACAGTGGACTTACTACTCAAGGTCTGCATAATCATTGTACATCTGTGCAGTAAATCAGACACTTTTGGAAGTGCTGTATGTCTTAAAGATAGATTATGCTGAGTACACGTTACAAATTGGTTTGTGCATGTACAAGAGGTCTGACATGGCAAAGAAAAGTCAGCTTTCCTCTGTAACAGTAAATCCACTGTCCCCCACATAAACTAGCTTTATCAGGTATGGTTTATCTAGCTCAAGTATATACTGGCTATAATAATGTTTGATGCAACCAATATGCCCTACACGAGACAGTGCTATTTCCAGATCACTTGTGCTGCTCTTGTGGTTCCTCAACTGGTCACCCACATAAGGCCCCTTGAAGCAGGCCACATATTTTATCATTCCTCAAGGCCATCCTTTTTAGGAGTTCCTAAACAGCCCAAGATCCAGTTGGCTACACTGTAATCCCATACATCTAGCCATTTAACCCCTCAAATAACCACCATTTCCTACTCCTGGAAAGTGTTCTTCAAGAATTGTCCAACATCCTGCAAGGGCAAACAGATATCAACAGCTCTGTGTCCCTCAAAGAAGTCAAACAAAACAATGCTGCCTGCTCCTAAACTCACGTGCCTTCCCAGAACTACTCTTCCAGTGAATTGCAAGCGCTACAACCAGAAGACCTGCATTAAGACAAGACTACAACATCATCAAGTAGAATATGATCAAATGTAACAATAGGATAAGGCTCTTCCAGATTGGAGAAGTAAATAAGCTTGTTGCTGGAACTTTTGACATTCCAAATGTAGTGTTATCTCGGATGTTCCTAAGCTAAGACAGAATGCATGCTACACTTTAAAAAGTCAAGATGTTCAGATAAATCAAAGAATAATTATATTTGATGTTATCTAGGGATCACTCGCAGACACCATCATAACAGACTGTAAGAAGGTCATGATAAAAATAATTATGATAGGAACTGATGAAACTCAAGAGACTGCTCAGAAAACTGGTTCCACCTTAATTTGGAGTGGTAGGTGATCATCAGAGGACTCCTGCATGTTATCTTAACTCTAATCTCAGAAGTAGGACTTCCCAGTGCAGGCAGGCGACAGACTGGAACTGTTGGTACTTAAAATTGTTCAAGTTTCACTTAATGCCATATGCTACCCATGGAGTTAAATGCAAATATAGTCGGTAACCAAAGAAACTCCTAAGCTAGGAGAAATCTCAACAGTAATAAAAGACTGACAGCAAGCCACCACACAATGCAGATGGACAGGATACTCACCATTGCCTTTATTTCCTTAAGAATTTGTATAAGACACATAAATTAGCAATAAAAATCTAACATGACGGGAAAAAGAGAACGAACAAACTCAGAAAAGAGAAAACCAGGAAGAGTCTAAATATTAAATTCTGACTACCTGTAAAGACTGACAGTGAAATTTAAAGCCTGTCTGTAAAAACACAAGTCAATTCAACTTTCTTACCATATACCAAACTATAATCCTAATTGACAGAAGAAAAACATCTGGGGCCCCTTCATCAAGACAAAATAAAGCAGCAAGGCCTATAAGCCTCTTCAAAACTCTATTGGAGGCACTGAGGACATCAGCTTAATTACTGACACAATAATGGAATTTAATAGCAATAGATTTTTATTATCACAAAGAGCACCATAGTTTCAAAAGAAATTTAGAAGAGGCTAAAACAACAGGAGTATGACTCCCATTAAAGTACAAATGGGAGGTTAAAAGGTAAGCTGGGAGTCTGCCAAAGTGCCAAATTCATAGCTAGCCCACAAGATTATCATAGTCCATAAAAGTGCTTGCACTGAAAAACATTCAAAACCTTTGTGTAAATTTACAGTTGCCAGATTAAAAAAAAATAAACCAACACCAAAACCAAACAAAACCCACCCAAATAAAAAACCCCACCAAAACCCCCTAATTATGAAGCTTTGGAAAACAGAAATTTTAGCTCACTAAATAACTGTCAGAGAACAGGTAATGTGCTATTTAACACCTCGCAGAAAACAAAATAACCTAAACCAAAACAGGCAGAGATGAGGAAACAAATGAAAAGGTAACAGAAGAAGTGTTGTCAAGGAAGCTTGTCTTTCCAGAGCTACAGTCTCACTGAAGAAAACTTGTAAGTTTTAGTTTGAGAGCCATATCTCCCCAGAATTGTTCCAAGCAACAGTCATGCCTCCTACAAAACCAGAAAAGTAAACAGCTATCAATCTCCGGAATGTAAATTAAATGTCTCTACAGAACAATCCATTCTGTCTTTTATTTGGTTCCTGGTATTAGTTGTCAACCTCTAAACAGAGCATACCAAATAATACAGCATTGGATAGCTCAATGACAAAGGTCTATTAAATTCTTCTTTTTCTTATCCTGCATTCTTTCTGTAGGAACTAAGAAAATCATCTGTGTCTGACAAAATGAGTTTCTACAACCTGCATAATTACATGCAACTGCAAACAACCTAACCAGTTAAGCCAGGAAAATGCCCAGATTGCTTGAATGCAGTAAAGCTACATTAAGCTATTTCACTCCTTTGTTTGTTTGCCAAGATACTTTGTACCATCAGTTCAGTTGACCTGAGCACTCGATTGCATAAAATATGTTGTTTTGGGTTTTCTTTTTTTCTTTCTCAGAGAGCTTAAAACAGAAACTTAAGCCTATTTGGTTTCTATTTCTGGATACTGGCCAGCATTGCACTCACCCCAGAAGCTGGAATGATTGGCAGGATCCCAAGAAAGAATCAGGATTATAACACTAAGGTTTGTGCAAGTCGAAACAGAGGAGTGGGTGGACTGCAGGTAATCTGTGAGAAAACTCCCCTAACGCTCATTCCTTCCTCCACACGCCAGTGCCATGAGACACTGACTGCCCTGGCTTCCCACAGACGCTCAGTGGAAGAGGACGTCACAGGACTTGATTCTTAAAGTCTCTCTCCCAACAGTAGCTGGTGAGATAACCACCTTGTGTGCGTGGCCCTACATGACACACGTGCCATTTAGATAACAGATAATTTTCTTGTTGAAAGTTAGGCCATTAAACAGTAGCAATGGGTTTTGACCAGTAAAATTAGAGAGGCTGCCAAAGATTACTAACAGTAGCCTTTGAATATGGTAAACATTAGCGACTAAATAAACCCATATTTGAAGAACAAGATCAAGTAGCTGAGAAACATGATCACAAGCTAGTTTAAGCAATCACTCTATAATGAAGTATCTCCGCACCATCTGCTTCTACTCTTAACTGTTTAGTGAGCAATGAAATGAGAAAGCATATACATTTCACAGTGTAGGTCATAATGAAGCATAATAATTACTATCCCCAAATAACAACATTGAAAGGAAGAATATTTCTTCATAGGGTGAAAGCAAGGGAATGAACATTTATAGAACATCAAAGGGGAAAGAGCTGAAAGCAACACAAGTCTAAAGAATGTAGTTACTGAACAACCCTATTTTTTTTTGTGACTTTCAACTGCAATAAACCATTTCAATAGTTTATTTGAAATCATTGCCATTGCCATTGTTCCCCTGCATGGGAAATTCACATCCTCCCTGCAGACTTTAAATAGACAAGCTGTTCACGGAAGAAACCACAGAAGGTAAAAGGGAAACTTCCTCCAACAACAAGAAAACCCATCAGAATTACTCTCTACTTGCTACAGTTATTGAAATTTGTAACTGAAGGCAATATACCCAGGATTATCAATTGGCAATGTTTTTTTCTAAATAGAAAGATAAGAATACTGTATTAATAAAATTACTTTTTAACTTACCCAGATTGCTTTTGAGATAAAGACGCTCACCTGCAATAACAGTACTCTCCCTTGTACTCAGTACAAATTTACTCTTTGCTATAATTTTAGTTAATGATGCATTTTCAACACAGATTTCAATCACGTGCAGGAAATACCACAAAACTTGGATCATTTGTACCACACTGAAAGGGTATTTTCTGGAAGACTGATAAATTCACCAAAATCTTAGTCTCAGTACTTCAAACAGACTGTGTGCCCTCAAAATATTGGTGACTAATATACTAGGTTACAATTGCAAACTAATACTGTAATTTTTTTTTTTCCATTGAAAACCTGAATGGGAAAGGAGCCCATGCTTTCAGATGCTACTGACCTTGGGCATGCAACAAGCACAGCATCACTGGATGTCAGGTTCCACCAGTTGATGTGATCTCCCTTATCCATGAAATAAGAAACAGGGCATGCACTAGACTACTCACGTTTATGAGTGGACTCAAGACAGTGCAGCAGTTTTTGTTAGCAGAGAAAGAGTAGGGAGAAACCTGAGTGACATTAATGGTGGGAAAAAGATGGTACTGCTGCTTTGGTTGTTGTAGGAGATCTCAGGAAGTTCTGCCTGTGTTTGTCTGAAAGTCTTGGAATTCTTCTGCTTTGCTTTTATGTTGTGTTGATCCATTAAGTAATAACGGGATTTATGATACATGTTTTTTTTGTTACTGTCACATCACTCGATATTATCAAAGAACAAAGACACCATCTATCACAAAAAACTGTAGCAGAGCTGTACCCAGCCATATACAGAAATACCTGTTTCAGAGATTTGAAACCTGCTACTTTTCAGAAGTGCCAATTTTGGAATAAAGTGAACCCAGCTTATAATGATGTGTACCAGTATGTGCAATGGCTAGTGGAGGATGCATTAAGAGCACAGACTTGGTTTCAAATAAAGCCAGAGATCCTATAGCTACTTTTCATCAAAGAAAATAGGGATAGTTCAGATAGCAGGGTAAACATCGATGACTTTTAATGTGATCAGAGTGACACTCTCTGTCAGGCATGTTTACTTTTAAAAGCACACACGTTTACTTTCTATATATACCACAACATCCATCACCCCACCATTTGCACAAGTACCTTGTGGACTAAGGGGGTGGCAGATAGGAGAAGGCACGTAGCAAAATGCAATTTGCTATCTACCCACCAAGAATATGAGAAAGGGATAGCCACATGATTGCTATTTGTGGCTCTGTAAGTTCTAGTTGTTGGAAGGCAAAAGAATGCCTTGGACAGTGTATAACATCACCTGCTCCAGCAATGTCTACCACTGAGAAACTTTTAGGTCAGCAACATCCTGAGATTGAAAAGGCTGTGTGTTCATTATGTAGCCTTAACTACCGATGTCTGAATGACTTATTGAACAAAGGTTTAATATTCATTTCCAGTAGCTTAAGGAAACCAATGACTTCTCTGGTAGCATAAGAACTTTTTCTATAAAATAATTTCTATGTATGGCTTTTAATGGCTTTGGCCATTAACTTTATCACAATTGTCGGTAGCAGCTCATGACATTACAGCGCCTGATCTGCTTATCTTGTTACGCTGAGTTTCCTTAAAATACCGCGCAAATAAATATATTGTACGTAACAGCTTTCCTTTGTGTGGCTTTTCCTTTCTTATTATTTCCACTTTTTTATTTGTGAACATAAGTGAAATATGTACAAGTTTAAATAAGCACTATACAAAGCATTCTCAAAAATTGGCTAAGTACAGAGGAGAGAGGTCTCTATTTCTTTTTCAAGAGAGTGTTGCTTTTACATCACATCACACTGCTTTATAAACCTCATCCTTCCATGAGCCATACCTGGGAATGAACAATTTTTCCAGAAGCCTGAGTCAGGAACGGGCCATAACGCCGTAACTCTGCCTCTTGACTTAGTCTACTGCCAAAGCCGTGATTTAGACAAGTTTTACGTTGGATCCCAGTGGCAACTGTGCCTTCCCATGGCCCGCAGGCCTGCAATTTTTGTTCTGAGTAAGAACTGTCATGAATGGAGCTGGCTTCATATTAGGCCTATTGTACATGACAAACAATCTGCCTCAGAAACTCGCAGCTAAACTCGACAGCAAATGGTTTTCTCATTCTGGAAGGCTTCTGGAGATTTTATAAACCATGTGTGCTCACACTGCTGAAAACACAGACTGTTCAGAGCTTTTTTGTGAAAGTAGAGTGTGAACAGCTGAGGGCCTGGTGCTTAGGCTGAGCTGCCTGGTTGTCCTGGTCCACCACCACCAACGTGAACGTCCTGACACTAAGGCTACTAGCAGCTCTCTCAGGGACTTTCTCTTTTTTCCCCACTGTCTCCACTTTGGTTAAAAACACCATTTTCTAACTTTTTTTCTTAAAGACTTCAGCTGAAAAATTCCTAGCTGGCGCTATGCATTCAGGCTGGAAATGACAGGGTGAAATCTGTACTAATTATATTTACTGTTTCAGCCTCTGCTACAAAGCCCAAGTATTAAGTCATCGCTAAATATGTAATGTGATAAAGCCTGTCCTCACTGACACCTCAGTGATCCCACTGAAGACAATAGAGGTTCCCAGGCTTAGCCAAGGATTGACTCAAACCTCATTATTCTACTCTGTGAGGTTCACTGCTCTTATTTTTATATCTCAAATAACATAAAAATAAGATTGTGCCCTGTAACAATAGGTTAGGTGGAGCGCAAACTGAAAGTGCCTACTCTGTATGTCTGTAATCCTTTTAAACAAAACAATACCAAGTCGTTACTTGATAAAACCACCTGATGAAAGATAATGAAAGGATGGTGTGAAGCTAGAAAAGCTTCTCAGATCAGGTTTCGAAAACTCAGTTCTGAAAAAATGCTACCAGAACCTTAGAAAACAAATTCATCTGTAGACACATTAATTAATTTTGGCTCTGCTCAAAAGTTTTCCTTTGGAAACCAAAAGCAATGGTTTGGTTTGTTTTTTTTTTTCTCAGTGTCCTTAGTAGGTAGGATGACAAAATTGCTATCATTTGAACAACAAGTTATGCAAATACAAAGAAAAGAGTACTTGGGTTTCAGGGAGAGTTTCTATGCCTAACCTAAAAAGACCAAAATGGTCTCATCTCTTTCTTATTTTTGAGTGAGCCTTTCTTATATAGAATAGAAAATCATACAGCCAACAAATGCATGTCTATCCAGGTAGCATCTTGCATTTCTGCAGCAGTTCTCCTTTGGCTATGTCAGCAATGAAGCCTTGTAACTTTTAATAACTCACATCAAGGATATATTACTGCTTTATACAGATGACAGGAAAGACAGAATTAAAGGTTATAATGTAATGAACCACAATTCCATTGACTTTTAAAATTTACATTAATCATGGAAAGTAGCTGGAACTCTGAAACATTTTGCTCTGGTTTGGTTTTCTTTTGTATTTCTTTCCTGTATTTTCCAAGATTCTGACCCAGATTTATCACACCAGGCATTAGGGTATAACTGAGATACCACAGTTTGCCCCAGGCTCCCTCCACAGCCATCTCCACAGGTATCTCCAAGTGGACGATTCACAGAACATGCAGGCTGCACAGCTCCCTAAAGAAGCCTACCCTTCTTCATTGAACGTAAAGGCACTCCAGGACAAGCAGGATCCTGACCTGGTAGCTTCAGCTGCATTCCTAAAGTTAGGTGAGATGAATCTGAGCCTTTGCGTATATTCAGCCTCACAGCTTCCTGCCTTCCAGCTAGATTTTATACAAATTAGTGGTAAAACTTCAATTTCTTCTCAAAGAAAGCCAGACAAAGGCAGATTTTTAACCCAGACCTGCATTCATTTGTCTTGTTACTTGTGTTAGAATTGCCACATACACAGTTTGCTAGGCTTTGAAGTTATGTCCTATAACAGTTCCTAATTTTTCTCACTTAGGACATATGGCATTCTCCTGTGCAAATCTCCCAACATGCATATCCGTCAAAAAGTCAGATGCTTAATTGCTCTACTTGGACACACCAAATAAAGGACTCCAAAGCATTATTATTCTACATTGTTTCAGGCACATAGAAAGAGCATTCTAAAAAAATAAAAACAACAGAAGAAAAGCTGCTACTGTAATCAGCCATGATTGAAGGCATTTCCTGTATTTTGCTATCAAACTGGTTGTTTTTTCCATTACATACTAAGTGAACTTTAGTAAGGTCAAGACACCAGAGAAAAACAGGATCAGAATATCTTTAATCAACTAAAGTTGAGTACTTCAGTCTCTCTCTTTCAGATGTTCAGTCCTGGATCTCATCCCACATCTTCAAATTTCTTCCTTAAATTGTAAATACATAAACCAGGTCAGTCTGAATTTACGATTTAGACAGTTGTTTTCAATGGCATTTAACTTGTTAGCCTTACACTTCCCCTAGCTTAAAGGTCAATTAACCTCATGCTGCGTAACAATACCAATATTATTTTACTATGTTGTAAGTCCAACAGGGGAGGCAGGTTTTCATTCACAATCACAATACTGAGCCAAAAACTTCCCTCAGTTGGAAGTCTATCATTTCCATCATGCTGCCTATTAACACCAAGAGTAAGTTCTGAAATTACAATTAAACAAAAGTCAAAGCTACAGTAGCTTAGGTTAATTTGATCCAATCCTGTACATGCCATACTGCTGTCATGCTAAATACAATTTTAAGGTATACAGCATCCTGGTCCTGTGCTCTGACCCTATTCCTTTTCTAGACAAAATGTCCTTTTTTCTTCTATGAATGCCGAATAACATTGTTTTATTTGTTAATGTAACACAAATGTCGACACCTCCCTCGGAAATGACCAGTTCCAAGCATATTGTTGATTCGTTGAAGAAGGAAAAAGCATGCCATGTGTTCCCAGCAGCTACTAAGAAAACGCCATGCTTTGGTCCAGTTTCATTACATAAAGGACAAGACCAGCCTGCCTGAATACTACTGTGAGGCTGAAAGGCGACTCATCATCCAGTTTTATCACCTGCCTACTGAATGCAGATGTCCACGGTAAAGGCCACTCAGTACCCCAGCAGATGGTCTCCAAAGCTCACCTTAAGTCCTAATCTCCCTTACCCTCCTCTGTCCCCTCCCTTTCTAGCTTCAAAACTTCAGTAAATTCTCTCTTTCAATTCAGCTGAGGTTGTTTATCAAAAGAAAACTAGCAACACTCACATAAATCCTCATTTTCCAGCCAAGGGAACAGACCTTCCACAAACCCCAAGATGAGAACGTACAGTGAAGATGAAGAGCTCTTAAAATACTACAATCTGCCTGTGAAAGGTAGCACAGATCTTCTATATCCTAACTAGTGCTTATTTTGTTTCTATCAGGAACAGACAGAACTACCATTAGAGTCAGGGAAAAAATGAAAATATGGTAATGCTGAGAACATACTTCATCACTTGAATTGATATCCTTTTTCTTTCATTCCTTGCAGAAAACTCTATACACTCTGAAAACATTTGAAGAAGATTTAAGAAAAGATTTTAGTCAGGCAACCACAACATGGGTCATACAATAAAATGGCCAAACATAGGTGATTGGGAGTACATCCTTAGCAGGTCATTAATGCACCAGCTTGAGCTCACATTCCAGTGTCTTCTCTGACTACCCAATGCCCTCTGCAGCTTTACGATTCCAGAAAATGTAAAGAAGAAAGGTTGCTGAAGGATTTGACATATGGTGTTTCTTTTTATAAAAGAAACAGATTTATCAGAATTCTCTTCCCTATGCTCCCAAGGGTGTCCTTAACCAGGGAACAAACACAGCTCCTAGCAGTAAGCAGGCTCCCGTTAAAGCTTCATATCATGTTTCCATGGAGAAAAATGCTTTCTTAGTCAGAGAACCAGAAAAAAAACCTCTGCAGTGAACTTTTGTACAGATACTGATTTTTTCCAACCTCACTTTGGTCTCAATTCAACCTCTTGGGTCTTTTTATGGAAAGCCTTTCCACAGAGTAGTGCATGTAATATTGTGCAGAATGGACTAAATAAATTATATAGTACAAATGAAATGATGTAACTCAGCAAGAATGTTGCCTCCAACAAAATGTTTACTTATATGGAATCACTAAAGGACGGACTTCAATAATTTCTGCTTCTATTCTGATTTAAATAGCATAGTTCACATGCCTAAACATCTTTTTACACAATCACGTGGTTTGAACCTGGGAAGGATACGTAGGCTCTCAATTTAAAACCTTTTCTAACCCTGCTGAATTTATCAAGGATCAAAACAGCAGCAGTCAACAGCAGTTTAACAGATTTCTGCAGATACTCTTGTAAAAACAGTGAATTAAATCTATTTTGTTTTAACTTTCTGAAAGCATTCTGTTATATAGATAGATCTGTCCATTGCAGAATTCTGTAGGGTTAACAATTTGATATTTTATTTAATGGAAAATTACTGCAGTAAAGGGATTCTGGCAAAAAAAAACAAATCCTTTTATTTGTCTGTAAAATATGATGTCTGAAAAATAGGAGTTGTTTGCCCTTCCAATGTTGATCTATACATAAACTCTTAATGCTGCTTCCAGACGTAGATTATAAAAGTTCGTGCTTTGTACTGATGGTTCCAAATTCAAACTCGATTTCAATATGCAATTAAAAAGGGTTATATATGTTAATAGAGTTATATTTTATAATACGGTCTTTTAAAATTACAATTGTATAGCCAAATCAAATTACCTTTGTCCCCCAACCTCTGCCAGAACCTGCACAAATGTTCGTAGAGAATCTTTACTTGTGTGGGAAGTTTCATCTCTAGCATTGTTTCAAATGAAGCTCCTGAAGCCTTCCCTCATTTCCTCCAGAAAACATGTGCTCAGGAATGCTACTTTGGCTGTAGGGCCAACATACAATATCATCAGTTAAAATCTACTTATACGAGGCACCCCACTATTCTTAATTAGCAATGGAAAGATGACTCACGGGTTATTCACATGAAGTAAAACATAGCATGACTTAGGAAATTTACAGTGTGCTCACTTTTGCCAACATCAATGTTAGCAGAGTGCTATAGCAATTTACCTTCAGTGGGAAGAGAGCGGGTGCTGAGAAGGGCCTAACTGACCATCCCAAATAACAAAAGAAGCAAACTGGAATACAAGATTAGGGATGCTAAAATATGATTTTAGTCTCTAACATTTAGTACTTATTGGGTAGTCATTGCATAAATACGGACTTCAGTAGGATGATAATGTAAACTATTGACCAAAGTGGGTGTTCTTGAACAATTTTCTCAACATAAAAAAGATACATATAATTATATCTTGAGCCTGAGGAATTATCTTTGTAACTTCTATGTGCCCAGCCACCAGGCTCTCTTCAGAGACCTGCTCACCAGACTCTATGCTCAGATAAGACCAGAAATTACCCTATAAAACTCCCAGATAGTTATGTGGGCAAACACTAGGAAGAAACCGAATAATACAGCTTACAGAAGAACTATTTTACATAAAGTTTCATTAAATTATAATGCTCAATAAAGTCTCTTTCCATTGTTCTGACAGCCTTAAACTAAGCATACTGAGCACAATTAAATTCTATTGTAAAACTGCTTTGCTTTTCTGGTGTCAGAAAGAGGTTTTTCGGTAAATGAGAGCCATGATTTTTAAAGAACCAGTCTCTTATACACCGGATAGCTCATGAACAGAGCAACTTCTACCCAATCTGCAGATGTTTCAAGAATCATAGCCAAATCCTTTTCCTCTTGGGTCATCCACAGAAAACCAGGACTTTTGTCCTACTCAGTGTGTAAGCGCATCGCCTGCTCTGGTCTTGTGAAGGCTGGCAAAATACTCTCCTTTCTTTTGTGTATTTTCAAGAAGTGAAAAGAGAACCTGCCTGAAGGCCAGTGTTATCCAAAGGGTTTCTCTCACCTCTACTCAGGGCATTTCGCCCTCTGTGGAGACCAGGTCACAGAGTTTTAGCAGAGGTAATTTCAATCGGGTTGCAGTGCCAAGGGCTATGCTGCTGAGCTGCTGGCTACTACCCTGTTCACAATTTGAGGATCCCTTTATGCTATCAGGTATTTTAAGACTTTCATATAAATGAGAATCAGGGCAGCTTCATAATAGCTATGGCCCCTTTGGGCCTATTCCAGATTATCAGCAAATGAACTGGCACACAGTTCGCATGCCTTTTTATGTCCTCAGTATACAGTACCATAAACACTTGCTGTCTCCTTATTGCTGGTTAAGTTTAGGCAAATATGTACTCAGGCAGTTTCTTAAGTACATATTATTTTTGTTCTACAAGTATGCCTTCAGAGCTGTTTCAGATTTATTGGTGTTTGGAAGCTTTTAAATATCCATTACCCACTTAATTGACCATAGCAATTCCCTCTGACTCATTACTTGTGTTTGTTAGAATATATTTAGGCACTTCTTTTGAATGGGTGTTAACAGAACATAGGATCTCCCTTGGAAACCCTATAATAAATCAAGTAAATACCTGGTGAAGTGCTATAATGTTTATTTCTTACTACTTAATTTTATCCTTAATATTCCATGTTTTGAAGATATAAAGTTCCTCAATTCAGGTTACTAATGACCAAGCTCTCTTTGGTTGTCCCTGCTTCTGTATTATTCAACTTCATACCAGGGTGCCCCCACAATAGCTGCTATGTTGGCTATCTACTGTCAAAGCCACCCCATCCTTCCCTTCCCTTGAAGAGACAATCATATGCCCTGAGACTAGAATACCTTGTGAAGAACACTTCACTGTAACTCTCAAAGCTACATTAAAAAGTGTACACAACTGTATGCACTTGACTTGCTTTGAAGAATGGTATTTTCTGTGACTTCTATATGTTAGCAGAAGGAAACTGAAGTCTGTAGGGAAAAGCATACCTGTATAAGTACTGGCATTATTTCTGGCCTCTCCCTTTTATTTTGTTTTCTCTCTCTCTGCTGTTTCACAACACTGACTACTGGAAACAAATTCTAGTAGTAGGAGGTAAGAAGTGAAGACCCATATGGTGCCTACATTGTGAAGAATTAGTACTGCTTGGCCTTCTCCCCATAATCTGGTTGCTACTGAAGAAATTGTTTTGTATCGAAAACATTATATCCCCAACATAAGTGGTCCTGGGGGGTCAAAATTCAATGCGGTGGTGATAAGAGAGTGTCTTTCCCGATGCCATCCATCCTGGGGTGTACCACAGTGCAGAAACCACACAAGCTTCCATATCAGTCAAAGTTGGCCTTGGCCTGGCTGCCATTCCTGCATAGCCCTGCTCCACATCTGCTTCCTCCACACTTATTCAGCGCTGTGGAGATGATGAAAACAACTTATTTCTGCCACTGCCTTCTGCTCTGGGCAGCTGCTTCCTTGGACTCTGTGGAACACTGCAGCAAAGGAGAGGGGCAGGCGCTACTGCTGACACAAGAAAGTGAGTTAAGAGAAGTCTTATTACTCTGGCCATGTTACCCCTCGCTTCTGCTCATTTTCAGCACAGTCGCGGCTATCTGATCCATTCTGTTCTACTTTCGGATTCCCCTGGTTAGACTGTACCTAGTCTGTCCAAGGTCCTTCTGACGTAACCCTGTTTATTCTAGCAGCAATGGAGATTTTAATGAACTCCCCAAAATGCTGGGGTTCTTACTAGTTTAGTCCATTCGCCATTTTGGTTATTGTCCTGATGAGCAAGAAATATCATTTAGTTTCCTTACATTTGAGTACAAGTTGTCAGCCAAAGACACATTTTAAAGTTTCTGACAGTGTCAATGATAACCTCGTTGTGTCAGCTTTCAGATTGGCCAAACTCCCATTTTCCACAGCCTTTTGCAATGACAGGCAAAACAGCACATAGTTTTTAATAACAGTGCATTCCCAAATGTGATGCATTTCTATTTCAAAATAAACACACTTTCAATCTAAAAAGTTGTACGCAGAGGACTTTACTGAACTGTATCACCCAAATATTCTTTATGTTGCTTAGTATTTTTAATATCATTATTTTAGAATTCCAGTAAATAGGCTTTTGCATGTTTTCACCTAACGTTCTGTACTACTCTGCAACTTCTCTGTTGTGCCTAAAGAGCACAACAAAATCTTTGTGAGATGTCCATCACCTCAGAACCACATTTGCTGTGCTCTTCTCTACTACTATGAAACCTTGGCAGATGTACTCAACAGCATGCAAAGAGGCAAAGTCTCACCCATAACATGACACCGTTTCAACATCCGCTTTCGCTGGGTTATAGAAATATTTTCCATTGCTTGAAAACAAACATGACAGACGGGCACAGCAAAATTCACTCCTAACTTTTGCCTTTTAAGAACAAAATCACATTTAGGAAGCACCTTCATATTTTTAACGCACTGTGAAACAAAAGGCATTCAATTCCTGCTGTTAGAAACTTGTTTGAAGCTGGTGTACATGTTTCTGTAGGAACAAAGCTGTGCCTCAGCATTTTAGGAAGACCACAGGGACTGTCTTGTGTCAGTACATTTCAGATTTACATGTGCTTCAGGCTTGAACGGATTTTTATTTTGTGCATGTTTCTCTCAGTTAAAATCTTCTTATCAAATGCAAAAAGATAACACACATTTCTTCCTGTTATAAAATAAAAGCGCAAACATCAATCATCTAAAATCACTGACATTCACTCAGAAATAAAAACAAATATGCTCTGTAACATTTCTCTGCTATTATCTGTTGAGAAGCACTATCTCCCTCTCTACTGAGCACCGGAACATGGCTGCCCTCATAGGAATGTAAACTTGGCATTAACCCTGGCAGATTCCCACTCCCTGCCCTCTCTCATTTAACATTAACTCACTCCTATACTGTTATCAGAAGGTAAAGGTCATAGCTTTATTTACACAATACAGCACTATACAAATGGTCATTAAACAAGAAAATCTTGCACCAAATAAACATGAGGCAAAAAAACAATGCTGACCTCGCTAACGGGAACTCCCCCTGGAAGTACCTTGTCATTCCCCATATGAGGTCAATGGTGCTAGTTTATCCTTCTAAATATTAACTGCCCGCCACTGCTTCTGCACATACCCAACTCCCACACAAGAGCCAACTAAGGTCTTTCTTATGTTCCAAACCCAGGAGAAATTTAGAAAGCATTCTACTGTTGGCAAGACCACATGGTTCATATCCTATTCCCACAGCCTTTACTCATCCTTCCACAGCTGGAAACCTTGTCAAAGGCTCTCCTATACGACAGCAGCCTTTAGCACAATACATAAGCTGGGCAGATGGCAGGGTGGACTCTGTCAGTCCGAATGCCAGAAGCCTGGGAACCAACCCTCCTTCCTGCTTCTCATCTCCCTCAGCCCCGCTTTTCTCCACCCCAGCCCACTGCCTTTTCCTGCGGGGAAGACATCCTGCTTATTTATGCATTTCATGACGGCTGGCCTGCCTACATCCAGCAAGAGAAAGTGCAAAGAGGGCAGGAGGCCACTGAGTAAAGTCCCACCAGAGCTCATGTTCAGTTTGGAAATTGGAGCAGAGCACAGCAGGGCTCGAGCCCAGGGTGCAGACCCAGCCAGGAACACTGGTCAGGCAGCACAGCTTGGGCAGCAGTCCCCTGAGACACTGGGACTCAGACACACACACGTGCTGCAGCACAATTCACTCCTTGCTTCTGGCTTTTACAGAAGGTGATGGCAATACCTCGTTGCTCTCTTGCTCCAGGAGCAAACTGCAACTTCTCTGTAGCAGACTCCTGCAACGGGTAGTTTATGTGGGGAAAGGATTGAGTTCAGGATAGTCCCATGCTTAGGTCTGAATATGTTACATGAGGGTCTAAGGTCTTTCCTGCCTTCCTTCATGGACCATAGCTCAAGCGCCAATTTAACCTGTTTAGACTTGCAATAAGATGATATTTTCACACTTAAAAGCAAATGTAAGCCAAAACGCTCTACATCTAGTTTTGTATTTGAAAGCGAGAAAAAAAGGGGGGGGGGGAGGGGAATTTTATTTGGCTGCTGCCACTCAGAAATAACACAGTAAGGTAACTTGGGAGAATGATGACTTTTAGCATGTTAACCACTGACCATGCAACATTTTCATCAGTGTAAATATAACTCCTTGCCACTCTGCCAAGGTTGCACTGAATCATACAACCACCAGTGAAGTCAGACTTTCTAAATATTCTTATTTCACATATAAACACACTAATGAAAGTGCTTTTCATTTTAGGCAGTAGCTCATTCCGAAACACTGGTGCGTGTTGCCCTGATAAATGGGAATGCTGGGAAAACTGATCATCAAAAGAAAAATTCAGTTAGTGTTCAAACAAGTTGCTAGGGTATTTGTGTATGGAAAAAGCCCGTAGGTATTCAAGGATTTGCATCAGCCTATTTATATTCACATTGTCTTCAATTCAGTGTTAATACATCCTTTGTCATGACCAACATATTAATTGCAGAGTGCACAGAAAGCTGCAGCAAGTTACAGGCTGGACTACTATTTCATATTGCGGAGGAAGATTATGACCCACAGTTATGAATGAGGACTCCCCCACGTACAGGTGGTGTACGATTTGAAGGCAACATCTCACAAATCTTACATTCATAACCAAAAGAATGAGTTAACCCACAGAAGGTGACATTAATTTCCCAGGTAAGACATTTTTCATCCTCTCAGGCGAACTGTAGCTGTGTACATAGTTTCCTTCTTTCATGTTTCAGAGAGAGCACTCGTTTCTATCACCTGAATGGTCTTGGAGCACACCAGATATCACACAACAGACATGCAACTAATGGCCCTTCAGGTCTTCACTGAAACAAGGGCTGTAGCTCACACAGTTATTCCCTAAATCATGTAAGAACTGGGGACACCAGCATTTATGATAACAAAGTGGCATCCCATTCTAGTGCTAGTGTCCGAGCCTGGGGAGATAGCAGTTCTTCGTATGTATTTCAGGCCAGAGTGGGCCACTTGTGTCACCTCACTTGAACTCCTACAAAAAGAGACAGAAACACCCACAGGATACTCCTGTCCTCAGCCCAACAACTGCAGGTGAAACAAGAACATGTAACATTTACATAGATCTGCAAAAAGTGCACAGGAACGTTACATCAGTCCAAGAGGGGAATATGGAACTGGCAGTTTCTATACCCTGTTTGCTGCAACTTCCACACATGACAATATATATCAAGCTGACAATGACTGACTTTAAACACAATAAACTCCAGGGACAGGTGACAGTGAACATAGTCCACAACCTTTCATCACTGAGTTCAAAGTGCAGCTCAGCTCACAGGCAAAACGAGGTTCACAGTGTAGCCCTGAATTCCTGAGGCTTGCACACATTTTTCTAAAGCAGTGCAATTGCATAACACAAACAGCAACTGCCAGAAACTGCGACTGAAACCCCTCCAGTGTCTGATTGACTCTACTTGTATTATCAGGCCCCAGCTTGACATGTGCCCAAATAGCTGAATGCCAGATGAGGGAGGAGGTGGCAGGGATAATGCAAATATTTTTCTCAAGTTGTTGAAGTGGTTTTGACACAACAACAGTAACATTATACCCTGAACAATGCCACACTGAAAATTATCCTGAAGTTTATCTATCATACGAGATGCATTTAGTAACAGCAGCATCTTTACATATAAAAACTGTGAGGTCCACCTTTATTTCCAACATAAACTCGATAAACAGAAGAAAGGAATGTAATTCCAGTGAGCACACAGATAACTGGACAAGTCTGGGAACAAGTGCTGGGCCAGTTGCATCCCTGGCAGTGTTCAAAGACAGGTTGGAGAGAGCTTTGGGTGACATGGTTTATTGAGAGGTGACCCTGCCCATGGCAGGGGGCTTGGAACTGGATGTTCTTAAATTCCTTTCCAACCCTAACTATTCTATGATTCTATGATTTGACATATCTTACAGAAGAATTCCTACTGCCAAACAGGAGTTAGCTTTCTCTTTGAACTTCAGGGGAAATGAGGATAAACTAGTTATTATAAAAGACGATCACTTAGTATCATCACAGTGCTTTCTAAAAATCTAACCGACAAGCCAAAGCATGAGCTAAAGCTAGTTATTTACTTCCAAAAATACAACTATGCTTAGCTCCGAACAAATACTTCCACATACATGGCTGAAAAAAGATCAGAAGGTATAGCAGCTATTTTGAAACCTGCATTCCCATCAAACACCTTAGTTTATTTATATATTCCTCACTTTCCTTGAAGTATTGCCCACACAAGCAGCACTTCCCTCTTTGGAGAATAACCATTAATTTCACACCACAGTGTTTTTTCTAGGGATATAATTACACAGAAGGCAAGTATTCTTTATTAAAATATCTGAAGGCATGTTAGGTAGTTATGACTGGTAGTTATTCAGGAGCATAGGTTTTCATTTCTCTTT
>JANRGW010002860.1:11752-25721 GCA_024733675.1 Psilopsiagon aymara | reverse complement strand
GCCCGCGCCGCCGCCCCCGGGGTCTCCGCCGCTCCCGGCACCGCCTCCCCTCACGGGGCGGGGCTCCGCACAGAGCACACCCCCCCCCCCAAACCCCTCCGCCTTCCTGCCGCGGGCGCGCAGCGGCGGCCGCGGGGCAGAGATGGGTCCGATAAGGCGAACAATGGCCGGTGGGACAAGGGAAGGGAGGATTCCCGCTCCCGCATCACGGCACCGCATGGCGCAGCCCGTGCCCCCTCCGGAAAGGGAGTTGTAGCTGCCGGGTACTCAGCGTGTGTGTGGCGAGCGCGGGAGCGGCACGCAAACAGGCTTCAGAAGCCCAAATCCAGGCGGTGTTTAGCAAACAGGGTCTGCTTTTAACTGATTTTCCTAACGAGAAACAAACAAACCGTGGCAAAGGGGAGAATTATGTTTCTCATGCTTGACCCCCCCACGCTTTGTACTGCTGAATCTGGTATGTCTCTCCCTGTGCAGCTGCCACCATTGTTATGAATAAGATGAGTGTGTACACACACACACATACACGCTTCCCTTCCTACTAAGCTGCCTTTATTTCTGAATAAGCTCTGTTGGCTACTTAGGGAAAAGCAAATCAGCAATGAAATCCAAGTGTAACAATGCCAGACTATATGCGCAGGGTGGGAGTGGATTCAGCCACACCAACAGGTCACATTTTGGCATAATCTAGCTTCCCAGTTTACCTGCATGTGTGCATATATGCGCCTTTTGGTTTGGTCAAGAAGAAGAAGAAAGCTGGAAAAGCAAGAATTTGCAGCATCATACAGAAACTCAAATATTTCCCAGCAGCATCAGGACCTTTAGACTTCCATATGGACCTTTGCTACATCAGGTGATGGCAGCAGTAGGTTTTCCACCTTCTAGAGGCAAGGATTACAAACCCACGCTTTATTCCTCACTTACTAAAAGGACATTTAAATTCAGTAGTCTTCAGACCAATGTCCAAGCTCTGGAATGGGACATACTTTCAATCATGTACCAAAGCATCTAATTCTTAGCCCAGCTCCTTAACCCCGAAAGTTTCAGGTAAAATTCTTCACCCTCGCTCCAGTCTCCTTCCACTACCCATTCACGATTCTGTGTCAGATCACCAGCCTTCTCCTTGTTCCATTCTTCCTTTCCACATATGCCATATATATACATTTATCTTCTTCTATTGGAAGACTTCTGTTCCATTTCTTTTGGAATTTATAAAGCCCGAAACGAAGCAACCAAACTAAACCAAGATGTGACATAACTCACCTCTAGTATCAATGTTAAGCACTGTTTAATAACTTTACTTTAAAAAAAATAATCCTAAACAAAATGTGATGTAAACCTAGAAATCCAGTAAAAGGTATAAATTCTTCAGCTCTTCTAAGTATGGAGAAAAGCAAACAAAGAAAACAATGCCCCGAGCTTCAAACAGATTCTGATCATTCAGGTAATTGACCCAGCAGATGTCAAAATTAGGCAAGAGTAAACAATTGTAAATGAATTCAATGTGAAAGCAAGGAACTATGGTGGGGAATGTGAGTTAAATAGCACAATCAACAATCACATCAGCTGAATGGAGTATTAGAGCTTTACTGTGGGAAAAGTCATTGAAACCATTCGACAGTAGCATCCAGTAGCAATAAAAAAGATCAACAAGTAATTTCACCTATACTTATCAATAGGTAGAATACAAAGCAGTGGATACTACTTGGTCTGCCAAACCTTTGTTAGAAAGAAAAGCATATAGCTACAGCAGACCCTCTCTTCCTTACAGACAGTGTTTTGAGAACACAAGGGGCTTCACCTTGTCATCATGACACCATTATAGAAAATACAAGGAAGAATAAACTCAGCTGTTCCAAGTACTTACCCTGCTACAGGCCTTCTGTTTCTGAAGTAGACATTCATTTCATGATGCTTCAGCCCCTCCATGCGTTTCTCTTCTCTCATCTCAGCTCCCACATAAGCTAACCTGCATCCATGCAAGAATTCAGCAATTATTTTGGTGAGTCATGTATTTGGAAAAAAAAAAGTTAAAAAAATAAGATTTTGTGTTTTTATGCTCCTGAAATATTTTGTTTCAGCCACTTTTGATTGAAAACATGAAAGTGTTCTACACGGTGGGAGGCCCAGCTTGAAACATGTTTGGAAGAACATGTTTTGAGCCCACATCTGCCACATGATGTGAACGTTAAGTGAAGTTTTGGGTTTTCCTCAAAGGAAAACAGCAAACAATTGTCCTTTTTCAATTTAGTTGTTCAGAGCTTTCTTCCCTCCTCATTCTCAGTTTGCCTGCCAAATTGAATACAGAGTCCTCTGCATTCCCTCTGAATGAAGACAAGCATGAAACAGCTTCAGCTATGTCCCAGACTGTACAGTGTTGATTACCTCCTAAATTGCTTTGGAAACTATTACATGAAAGAGAACTGTAAATAACAGATCTACGCTCAAGAAAACACAGCTTGTATAAAAGGCCAGGTGTACAACACAGCCTCCAACTTCTGCTGCAGTGGATGAACTGCAAGAAGTACTGTGTCTACCAGCTGCTGGATGTTGGTCATCATTTGCTAGTTTACAGGGCTAATGCCCCCTTTTTAGCCACATATAACCTACAGCATCACTAATGCAGTTGAGGATGTGAGAGGTTGTTTAAAGTCACCTTTTTTCTGCACTTCATCCAACTGTCCTGGTTTGCTTGGAATGAGCAATGGGTTTGTTCAACGAACAATCAGTTATTAGGCAAATAGCAAAGACCGAGGCAACAAAAACAGTAGAGTGCCTCAACAATGTATTCTCTAAGAACAGGCACCCAAATCAAATTTGTTTCTATTAAAAATGCTGAGTTTTCCTGTGAGCAGCCACTGAAATCTCTAATTCCTTAAGAGCCACTTGTGTGATTCTTATAACAGTTGTTTTTGTTTTCTGATAGAGCATGTGTACACAGGGAACTGAAAGCTACAGCACAGCTCTTCAAAAACAAACCAACCAACCAACCCCAAAAACCCCACCCAAACCCCAATCTATGAACTAAACTTCAAGTACCTGCTTCTGCCTTCTCAGGGTTGAATAGTACATTACTCATGCAGACATCCCTTTGAAATCCAAGGAAAAGCCTGCCTGATGCAGCTTCCATCACTCTTAAGAGAATAAATATTTCTAGGTAGCAGCATTTAATGTAAGTAGAACCGGGAAAGTGACATTTGTGAAGAAATCAGCTTCAAAATATACTGCCTCTATTCTATATATCTGTAGAAGTGATGAATATTCCAGACTAGCTGGAAGATGCAAGAACTGCAAGCAATAGGAGTTCAATACAGAGCTGGATAGTTGTTAATATTGTCAAACACCAAGTCAGCAAGGGAAGCTAGAGCTGAGAAGGGAACTCAATTCTAGCCACACACTGAACATCACTATAAATAATTGTAAACAGACTACTTAGGTAACTTGGTAGAAGTTTCTATCTTCTGCTTATATTCCAGCGAGCTGAGTTCTGCTCTCAAGCAGTATTTCCATAAACCATTTCTTTCCAATAATCTCATATACAGCCTCCTCCAAAAGGCCAACATGATTTGTATATCAGAAACCAGTTCAAGACTCAACCTGAAAATGAGTTGTATGAAGTCTGAGAAAACCCAGGAAACTGTTCCCCCAGCCCCACTGCACGTACTGCTGCTTTATAAAAGAATATATACTTTGTTTTCCCCTCACACAAGATCTCCATTTTGGCTGTAATAAATGCCACCCACCTACCTGAGAACCCATCAAGATATCGAGATGCAGATGCACTTCCTAGAACATCCTACATTTCAGCCAGTGCACCAAATGCCCTGCGGGGAGTTCTGTGGGTGAAACTGCAGCAGCTGCTGTGCACTGGAATGAACCTGCGGAACCAACCAATGGACAGCTTAAGCACCCCATCTCCTGCAGACATGCTTCTCACCCAGAGATCAGCCACCTCCTTCTTCTCAGTCCTGATCTTGAGGCAGACCAAAAAGCACTTCAACAAATGAGCAAGGGAAATGAAATGTATAGCTTTAGCAGGTATTAAAACCTGTATATTTTGTTTAATGGCTCATTACAATTCATCTCCAAGATAATCCCTCCATGCTTTTTAAGGTGATGAATGAGGCCTCTCTTTTCTATAGGACATAATCACTTAATCACCTCTCACATTGCTAATAGTCCTCCACTCATCTCTATTTCACTAATATTGTCTGGGTTTTTTTTTTTCCTTATATTATGATATTTAGCCCGATGTAGAGCAGTTATTTGCAGTTATCCTCAAACCTGATGCCCCCAAACTTGTTGCTTCTACTTTTCAGTTATACCAACTGATCTCATGTACAACTCTTTGATCTTTCCTCTTTTCATGTAACATCCTGCCCTGCTCAGGATGAGCTACATACCAGCATTAACTGTGTCTCAAAAATGATGCAAGGCTGGAAGCATGAGAAATGCAGCTGGACAGAGAACAGCTCAATTTGCTAATCCTCCAGGGAAAAGGATTGCCCCTGGCACAGGCAGAACCCCATTTCCTAACGTTTAATGAGCAGTTTCTTAAAAAACTTCCACCTTAACTAGCAATTGCCAAGGAGGACAGTGGGTGGTGAGAAATGAGAGGAAAGACTGCATGACGGAAACAACTTCCAGAACCTTCGGAGCTTGTCAAATGCACTATTAACCACCAGCAATTACAGCACAGCGACCTGCTGCTTTGGGAGCCAGGAGGCCTGAAGGTAACCACCATGGCTCAGTTAGCCTCACCTGCTGTACTGGTACCAGCTGGATATAAGAGAGGGAAAGCCCAGCAATTAAGGGTTAGTAGAGAAACAGGCTGTTTCTAGAGGGAATAGGAGGTTTGGCTGGGAACTACTTGTAGGTGGTATCTTGCCAAAGGCTGTTGGGTGGGTGGCTGTTGGTTTGATGTGCTCTGGAGAGCACAGTGACTGGCTGCCAGCAGGGGTAGAGGTGATAAGCAAAGCTGCTGGGGCTGGATTTGCTTTGCAGGAGAAGGGGGTTGTGCTGCAGCTTAATGTTTTGAGATAATGGTTGGAAGTAGATTCTAAGATACAAAGATAGTGTTAGCCAGTTTCTGAAAGTCCTTGGAATGCTGGGCCTGCGGGGTGCTTTGGGGGTTCCTCTTGTTGCTGCGTTTCTTTCTCATTGCTCTAGAGCATGCCAAAATCCTCCTGAAAATGCTGACCATTGCTGCTTTCAGTTGTAAAGCAAAAATTCCTTTATATGTTCTCAACAGTCCTTCGTAGGTTAAGTGTTTGGTAAATCAAACGAAAAACAGCAATAAAAATGTGTGACTAGAAACTTTTCCTTCCTTCCATTTGCATAATTACTAACATTACAGTAAGTCAATTCATGCCTCATAACTATTGTTAGAGAAAAATGGAGTGTAAGTCAAAAATACTTCTTTGCCAGAGAGAAGAGTGCACTTCAGGTTGGGAGAGCAGGTAAGGTCCTTAAGTAGCAATCAAATGCACTACATGTAATTAAGTGGTTTTTATTACCAGGTCTATTCTTTTGCCTCTTCCTTCCTTTTGCCTCTGATGTTGTGGCATGATTGTCCAAATCCAGTCCTGACAAAACCACCCAGGTTAAAAGAACCCCCATGGTTAAAGGTGTTACAGTTCACTGGGGTCATTTTGCCAAGAGGGTGAGTACAGCTTGCCTTGATGCTGGCAAGCCAAAGCGTAACAGTTTATGATGGGGAAGGACCTCTCAACCCCACAACCTGCTGTAGGTGAAGCTGGAATAGCTTTTCTCATTGTGGGTTAGCGTTTTCTGTGCTAGTTTCTAGCACAGAAAGACTATATGGCTTCTCTATGCAATTTTGTTGCCAGGGATCATGTTTTTATGCTGGTGCCTAGACCAAAAAGAGCGAGATGCAACTAAAGATCGACACTGTTGATACCTCAGCTGTTATGCAGTTTCTGCTGGAAGAAACTGTTTTATATTCAGGTTTTGTGCTACTATATCTATTTCAGATACAATAATGTATGTTTTTTCTGTTTTTCTCATCATTACAGAGCAAGGTATACTTTATCCTTACTATAACTCATAAATAAGTAAGCTTTATGCTAATGTAGATCTATCTGGTTATTCTGCTTTCTCACTACAGAGTCAGCATCTAACCATGGTATTACCCAGGACAGAAAACAGCTGTAACATATGGCTGGTCTGAAGTCTTAGTGAATTTTGTATGCTGGTCACATTACCTGAGAAAGTATATTTTATACAATGAGCTCATTCAGTGGTTTTCATCCTGGACTTTATAATCTGGGTATCTCAGCCAAGTTTTTTCTAACATTTCCTTACCAAATTAAGTGTTACAGTCTCCTTTGTGATTATGGTTCCCTATCATCTGTATTAATTTGGGTCTTTCAAATGACATCCCACTTTATTGAACACTGAGCAGCATCCATGCTAGAGGGTATACTATCGTTTAATGAAATTGCTAAGGTGATCACAGCATGTTCATAGGTTTTGAGAGTATAGTGCTATTGCTTATCCCTGTTGGTATTCGTGACTTCAGATCAATCTCCCGAGGCAATATTGTCATAAGGACTCTGTAGCATGTCACTAGATTTGCACCAAAGGTGAGCCTCAGGAGAGGGCTCTACTCCTAGTTCTATGCAACAAGTTACATGATTTGTCAGTGGTGTTTCTCATCAAAAAAAAATCTGATTGCTCCTAATTATGAATGCCTCTTCATAATGAATATGAGCCTCAGACAAAGCTTCTGGGAGAGGGCTTGCTACTCAAACTGAGCCGGTAGACCCATCAGGATTTAATTTCTTTCCAAATATTGGACCTTCACTCAAGTGATATGATTACAAACAGCTGCTGTGCAGGAGGGAGACTTAGATGTGGTATAAATAAATGCAAGTAGATGAGATACAGGTATGAGCCCTGTAAGGGTGAGAAAGTTACCAAATGCCTCTTAAATGTCTTATATTTCTAATCCCTTAAACGTCTTATATGTCTAATCCCTGAACTACTGTACAAAAGCCTCAATAAAAACAGTGAATGCTATTCCATTTCTGATTAAACACTTGCAGGTACCTGATCTCAAGGGACAATTCCTGAGCAGATCTCAGCCTAAGTGCAGCACCTGAATTCCTGAAGGGGATCTCCTGCTGACCTTAATGGCCCTTTGCTCAGGGCGCAGGTTGTTCAGCTGTCCTATAATGAGGCTCCTAAATCTTCGTTTTCACAATGCAGGGAGTGTAGGTGCCTAATACAGGATTCCCTGCAGGCCATGGGCTGGGACACCAAATGTTACAGCCCTTCAGTCTCTCACTGGACCTGGCCCAAAAGTTGCTAATCCAACACCCAACAGAGGTTTGTCTGTTTTCTTTCCTGTTTTTGCTTTAAATAGTAATGCTGAATCTGATTAGCTGCAAGACAGCAGATGCTATGGTAATGTAAGATTCGAGTAACAGATTTGAGAACAGATTCTGGCCTCAGTTTAAATGACATTTATTATTATTTAACGTTTTCTTGAGCAATGGAAGCTAGGGGTCTGAGACCTTGCTCTCTGAGAAACTCCTTAGTGAATAATACGTACAAAATCAGGACATTGTTATTTCATAGTATATATATCGATCTGAGAAAATAAATTTGCTGCATCTAAAAGAGCAGAATATATTTTGAAAGATGATACTGATCACAGAGGGGTTAAGTGATATGCTAAGAAATTCCTCTACTTCTGTCATCTTACCTAGGTAAAATAATCCAACATGATACTTGCACTTAAAGGTCTATAATGGAAATGGGTAAAGTTCTGTTCCTTTTAGTTTATGAATATGAGATAAAAATACAGAGTACAATTCACTACATTGAAAACCACAGTGCTTTAACAAGTCTACTCTGACAAAAGCCACAAATGCCTTGCACTTACTGACAGCCATTGGAAAGTTTAGTCTCAGCAAATATTATTTCATAAATCTGAAGCCTGAATTAGATATCCAAATTTTATATAAATAATAAATTGCAGTAAATAAAAATAAGCCAAGCCTGCTTGTTTGTGTCCAAGTTACTGCTGGCTCACTGCCACCTCAGCAATGTGGAACTGGGTTTGATACCAGCATGAAGGAGAAATCAAAGATGATAGGCTTGCAGTCAAGTGAATGGAAAGGCTGCTGATGCAGCCTTGAGCTGTGGCCGAACGCTCGCTGAGTGGAGACCTTCCTCCGCTTCCTTCTGTGAATTTACTTGTCTTGGTAGGAACACGTGGAGATTCCCTGTGAGTGCCCCACTTGCTCCATGATTCAGAAAGATGGTAATCTCCATTTATGATAGGACTCCTCTGTGAGGAGTGAGCACAGAGTCCTTTTGCATTGGCAGATGCTGCTGGCAGCTGCTCTGGGAAGAGCACTCTGAGCAGGTACAAGCTTATGGAGACACAAATTCCATTCTAGAACCAGCGGCCTTTACTGAGAGCAGGCCACAAACCTGGGCTGGTGCCTTCCTTGGCACCCTTGTGGAGAGGCTTTGGGAGACCATCCTCATCAGGCAGACAACCTCCAAGTCAAGATTTAGCCATGAAGCAGCATATAATCAAGAAGGCAACACTGGCAATCTTCAGCGTAGGAATGTAACTCCAGTGCTGATGGAGCCTTTGCCATCTAATTTCAGTAACTTCTTCCAACCAATGGAAAATCTCTGAGACAGGCTTGGCTGCCAAAAGTTACAGGCTTTGAAGTGTGCTGGCAGGTGAAACTGCATGTCAGTGACCTACAAAAACATCAAAAGGCATGTCAGGGAATGCTGATGCAAGGGCTGAAAGCTGGGAATCTAAAAAAATCCTCAAAGATAGTATTAAAGGGCTTCAAAGGTAGGAGATCTGCAGAAAAACAACACTGATCAAAATCAGACAGAGAAACAGAAGGTTTCTGACTTGAGTAGAAGTTGGAAAGGAAGTGAAAGGGAGAAATACGTACTGCTTTTCATGGTCTATATGTACATGTACAGCTACCTTGTCTTCAAGTTGTATACATGTATATCAGTATGCTCAGAATAGAAATACATACAGTTGATGCCTTAGAAGGAGAGTAATAATTGATATCCATGTTTTTCTTTTTACTTGCCTACCTAAAAGTGCAGTTTAATAGCTTTGTTCATTTTTATAACCTAGTTTATCACAATGTAGCGAGTATGAAACAGTGAAAGCCACTGTCATTAAAGATCAGGTTCTTCGCATAACCGGCTAGAATCGAAATGTGGGACCTAAAAGACTGAAAGTGAAAGCATTAATGTAGGAAATCTACTCAGCTATGGCTTAATCTTAACAGTAGAAGGCTTTTTATAATCTCTGTTACTTTATCTTTTCAGTATAGGGTTTTTGTTGGTAATAACCTAACATGAGAGCATAGAATATATGTAGAAGGAACTCTGGAACTGGAAATAGGTAATGCTTCAAAATAAGAATGATCAGGCTGGGTAAGACCAAGAATCCAGTAGGACCAGTATCCTGCTTCTCATAATAGCTATGAGTGGATGCTTAAGGAAGATATGAAACACTGGACAGGAATTTATAACACTTTCCTTGAGCTTCCAGCTGTTTGCAACTGCGAAACTTCCTGAGCTAGGTAGGTTTTCTGTGTATCTACTCATTCTCACGGAATTCTTCTCCCAAGAACCTGGGAGAACTTGAGCTTTCCTGAAACTAAACTTTTAGCAAACACAACAGCAGGGAGTTCTCAGCTTTACAAACACTGTGAAGAATTGCCACCCCTTCACCTCTCCAGTTTAGATACCTGAGAGTCACAGCTACTTCGCAGAGGCTCAGCCTGGGCTTCTGATTCTGGCCCCTGCCACAACGCCTGGGAAGACAATCTCTATCACAACAAGATGCAGGAGCAGGTCCTCCATCAATGCTACTGTGCAATGAGTGAAACAAGACATAAAGGAGAAAGAAACAGCAGCACCATATGATCTTGCACATCAAAATGAAGATGTTTTGAAAGTAGATGATACAGCACACTTGTGTGTGCTCTGTGGTTTTCCCTGGTGCCAGAGTGCACAAGGCTGTAGTTAAAATTCCATTCATATTTTTGTTTCCTTTTCATGAAGTTCTGCTTTCAATTTTCAGTATGTAGCAGTGTTACCAAATAAGGGAGAAGCTGCTACCACTCTGGACGTGTAGCACTGCCTGTGCACTGGGATGCAGAACAGAAAGGGATTTCTTTTTTGGAATTCTAATGGGAAGCACTGATTCTCTGTAGCCTCCAGTGCAGACAGAGAAACTTACAGGCAGATGGTATGGTAGATCAGATTTTTCCTGCTTTGCATCCATGCAATTCGAAAAGAAAAAGAAAGAAGCCATGCAAAAGTAATGCTGTTGAAAATACCAGATAGAGTAAGAAGGGTTAAGCTGTTTAGATCACCTGCTTCAGATGCAACATAAATCTTGTTAGGTTTTTTTTTCCCCCTCCAGGAGGAAAATAAACAGTTCCCTTGAACCTGGGGTGGTAGCAAGCCCTAACAAGGAAAAGCAGGACACATTCTTTGTAACTAGTCACTGAATTGCTCCCAACACATTCCAGATCTGGTAGGATTGTCTTCGCCTGGAGGCCACTGCCTGAATTCCTGCCAGTTAATAAAACACCTATGAAAAAAGGCACCACGCTTTCTTTCTGATGGAAGTGGATGATTGCACCCAGTCCCATGGTCATGAGCAGCTTTGTTTGTGTCTGAAGATTTATGAGTTTCCTGGGTGTTCCTGTGCCTATAAAAGTTTGAGTCTGTAAGTGTCATCTAACATAATTCTTCACTAAAGACTTAGAACAGATATATGAAAGATAAAGAACTGTTTGTTGTACTAAGTTGTGGTTATGAGTGGCATTTTGAATTACTTCCTTTACAATGAAAGGTTTGTATGGAGAAGGGAATGCTGCCGGTTTGCTTTCACTGACGGTGAAATAGGGAAATGTCCATACCAGTCCATGATCAGGTGTGCAGTATTTAGTCCAGGAGGTGGGTGAAACTTTGCAGAGCTGTTTGGACAATGATTCCCATCACAGAATGTTGTCAGTCAGTACTCTGGGTCATAACTCCCCATTTCTGTGGTTGTAGATACTGTTCACACAGACTGTCAAGAGGAGTCCCAAGATTCAAAGCCCAAACTGGTAGGAAAGCAAGCTTTCCTTTTCCAAATAAGCAGCTAGACAATTCAGCTAGGAAAAGAAAAATAATTAAGCATTCAGACTCAAGGTAATTCCTCAGTGTTGTTCTTGAGCTTGTTCTATTCCTACCATCAGGTAGCAAGTAGTTTGTAACAAGCTTTGAAACCTCTCTCATGTTGGCCAATGCTGTTCCAAGTGAAGGGAAATGTTAATGTTGTTACAGAGAAAGTCTCTGGAATAGCACTGAAAGCAGCTGGAAAACATTTGGATGGCTTGGTGAGGCACCAGGGAGTTTCACTAGGCAGCAGCTCATTGCAATATTGCAGAGATGGCCAGAGGAAGTTTCAACATAGACCAGTGATAGCTCTTTATTCATATGTCCACTGCACAAATGCAAATCCAGTAAAGCCAGAAGGCCTTCAAGGCTCTAAACCCATGGTAAACGCTACTCTGAAAGAAGTAAAAATGTGTAAGACTGCAAAACAGCATGACAAGAACCAGAGTGAGAATATTGATGATTCCATTTTACCTATAAATAGAACTTATATTCTACACAAATACCGCTTTTTGGAAACTCCATATAGTTATGTTACATTGTATACTTTTGATAAAGCCTGAATCAACAAGTCTGTATTTGGGGTTTTATTCAGAGATGCTGGAAGCTATAGCTCCAGTCATGTAACTGCTTGTGATTAATATAAACATACACTTCAGACAAAGGGGTCTTAAACATGTACAGAGCTCCTACAGGGGTGACAATTATGGAATCAGTTTCTTCTTAAGCTCAAAAGATGAAGTTCTGTGGCAAACAACAAAAAGCATCTGACAATGTTAGTCACTTTATTTTACAGCTCATTCTCAACTATTTCAGGCATACAGGCATTTTTAGGAACTTGTTTGTTTCTTTACGTAAAGATCTTTTAACATACTCCAGAAAAGGAATGGAATACCTGGTTTTGAAGTGTCCTGTGCAGTCTGCTTTTTCACTGGTTTAACTGCTATGACACCAGAAGGTGTATGCTCATTAAATACACTTTCAGTATGTTAAATGAGATCTATAGATTATTAGCTTCATAGTTACGCTACTAATATTATTTCTGCACAATGTGTTTTATAGATATTCCATAATATCAAAGTTATGGAGGCAAAGAGGGCAATGCCGTTTCACCAGCGATAAGGCTGTACTGTACAGATGTTCCCTGCCACTGCAGCTAGTCCACATAGTCACCTCCAACACATGCAAGAGACTTAGAAATGAAGATAAGGTGAATACAAACCTAACTGTAGAATGTAATTATCTGTGAAGATGAGAGCAAATGCATATATATCCCGCCATGAAGTGTACTGTATTTGCATGGATTATTTTTTTTATAATTTGCTTTTTTAGGACGTTAATCTTAAACGGCAGCTGACTGTTTACAACTGTAACCTTATGGCACCATCCTGTGGCACAGCTGGTAATTGCACGACTGCTACAATTCAAAGTGGTTAGAAGAGAAGCGAGTTATCCCTACTGTCCTAAAACTGATTGAAATATACTCTTCAACCCATGGCTAGTGTGATTAATACACAAAAAATACAGAACTGGCAGCTGTGTGTTTGAAAAAGACAAACTCGGGTTGGATGGGCTGAAAATCTTCATCCCTAAATCCTGAAATAAATTATAATAAGAAGACTGGGATTGGTTCTGTGGGAAGTATTTCAAGTAAATATATAAAGTCAGGGTGGTACATGGGTGGAGAATAGGCAACACAGTGTCTGACTGTATAAAGGAAGGAGAGAACAGAGATGATTAATGTCTGAAAGGAACCTGAATTTAAATCAAATAGTCAGTGACTAATCAGACATAAAACCAGACAAGATTGTATTGGATTTAGCTGGTTTGTTTGAGGTTTGGTTTGGTTTTCCCTACATGTAACTTGACACTCTATTCAAGTGAATATTCGTAAAACACATTATATGGTGCCACTCACAAATGTATCAATGAAGCTGACAAAGTTGATAATTGTTATAAGGATTCTAATACAGGCAAGGAACTGCTAAATGTGGTAAGGAAGTGAATGGTTTTTGAACAGTGAATCCGGCTACAAGAAAGCTATTAGATTTTAATATAGTCAATATTGACCTCACATAAATGTAACTGTTGCTCTGTTGACAAAAAAAATTGAGGGCATCATTAATATTACGCAGAGAAGAAAAAGGTTTATCCTAAGAAACAGAGGCATAAGAGAGTGAAGTTTTACAAGACCAACTACAAATCATACCTCTGAACAATAATAACAAAAGATGAACTATAAGGACAACACAGTATTTGGAAATAGCAAAACAGGTTGATCTAGCTTATACAGGATGATGACACGTGTGACAGAGCTGGAAAAAGAGCAGGATTTACCTGCCACCAGAGGTATTTCCTGCAGAAACAGGAGTGACAGTAAGACTTTAAAAAGGAATAGTCAAGTAAATCAATAAGCAGAAAAGACACGCATCACTGGCACGTGCAGAAATGATTACTGAGGTGACCAAGAGGAGTTAAAAAAAAAAAGGCTGAGATCAGACACAGTTGTGGCATATAAAGACATAAACTAAGTAAACACCAAGGAGGGAGATCTGCTAAAGCAGAAGGGCAATCAGTGATGAGGAAAAATAATCTGGTATAAAATGCCAATTTGTAAATTAAGATTAGAATTTAGGATGAAGGTACTAACCCAGAGGAGTGAGTTTCTGTCGTGGCTTAAGCTGTAAATCAGCCACACAGTTTGTTCACCCACCTCCCCCTCCTAAAAGAGCTGTCGTGGTTTAAGCTGTAAAACAAGCAGTTTTGTTCACTCACTTCCCCC
>JANRGW010002860.1:0-11652 GCA_024733675.1 Psilopsiagon aymara | reverse complement strand
GCTCACAAGCCGAAAGTCAAAAGAAAAAAAAAAAACACAGCTCCACACCAGCTACCAAGAAGGAGAAAAACGACTGCTACTGCCGAACCCAGGACAGTTTCTAAAACAGATTTCCATTGGAACATGGGAGCAAAATATTCAGTGGTGAATCTAAACAGAAGAAACAAGGCGCTACAAATAACAAGAACTGGACTTGACCCATGTCTCTTCCAGGTTTACATTCTTATTATGCTGTTATTCTGAAGACTAATTAATGGTGCCTTTTTGTTAATATGACCCTGTAATGTGAATTTATCAGCCTTAGGCTACCTGTGTTTTAGCCCCCAGCTGACAAGAAAACTTCTGGGGAGAAACCCCAAGCCATACAGCAGTGTCCCACATAGCACCACTCTCCCCGGTATCAATATTGAACAAACTGTGCTTCAGGAAATGTTGAGTTCGTAAGTTGTCAGCCCAGCCTTACCTGTGGTGGATTTGGTATTACCCAGACGATCATATCAAGTAAAGACTGGTAGGATGTGTTAATTTATTATAGCCAGCTAAAAAGCAGCTGAAAGTATTCTAAAGGTAAGAATACAGTTAAATAAGATATCTTTACAGTGAATGGTCACAAGCATAGTGAAATTTCTGGTTTTATGGCATGGGTTGCCTGAGTTTTGTGCTACTATAGGTTCTTGCATGCATTAACAGTCTTGGAAAAACAAACAATCAAAGCCTACAACCAGACTAAGCAAACAGCCACAACAAATATGTGAAGAGCTAGTCTGGTCTCCCAAGCTAAGAATTCACTACCACCTATACAGTCATTTTGAGCTCTTTTTCAGAACACTCTTTTTATTAACTAGTATCTGCGAAGAAAACTATTGTGTTTTGGCTGGGTGTTAGTCAAAGCATTTCTTGCTGTTGGAGGGAGACTGTGTAGCTTTAAAGTGAACCTTTAGAGCATTTTAATCCCTATTCTCATATTTGATCCATTTTTCTATTAGCTCTATTGCAATTTGTATTTGATTTTATTTTACTCCAATGATGGAGTTCTGAAAACAGCAAGTTCCAAGAGCACAAGTGCAAACGTCCTCACAATGTAAACACTGTGCTCACGGTGGGATTGCATTTTGCATTCAAATGGAAGATGATGAATCTAGAATTTTTGGAGAAGACCTTTGAAGTTAGTTTGGATCATTATCCAAAGGTGTTGAGGGTGAGTTAAATTTTATTGAATAAGCGAGGTAATACTTATGTGACCAAAGAGAAGTGAATAAACTTGGAGTTTAAAACCTGCTACTGCCAATGGGAGATCCCATCATCTACCTCTAGAACTTCTGAGGAACAACTGTTATGACTTTATAAGAACCTCCCCACCACCACCTTTTCTCTTTCCTCCTTCCCTAGGCCTTTATTGCTTGTCTTAACCTTTCCTTCTGAGATTTCAATTACTACTTTGCTTCCTTCCTTTATCCAAAGTAAGAGTCAGTGCTCTGCTTTCCTATATCACTCCAGGATGTAATCTTTTCCTCACAGATATTCTATTCCCAGCAACAGAGATAGCACAGGCTATTGTGCTACATTGCTACACAAGCCCTACTTCCACCATTATGAACAAAAGCTTCAGATTTTCCTTACTGAGACCTTGGAAAAAGTAGACACACATGTTACTTAAGGCATGAGGTCCCTCTGTCATTGGAACAATTGCTTTAAGCTGTGAGACAGTACAGAAGATGAGCCCGTTGAACATCCATCTTAGAAAAGGCGATTTCACTGGTGCCTGAAGTAAACTCTGCAAAATGTGCCTACAAGAGCTACTCAGTACCTGTGTGTCTAGATGTCATGCCTGCTTTTACCAGTTTCTTTCATCCTCCTCTTCTGCAGAACTACAGGGCTTCTTGCACTGAAAGGTATTTCAGCAGTACAATTTGGATAACAACTCCTCTGCTTCTCATTTACCATGGTAGTCCTATGAGTCAAGCCCTATGATTTACAATTTCAGATTACAAAAAGAAATATATAATAATAAGCTTAAAGATAGCACAGGATTTTCTGAACATCAAATGTATGGCACAAATAAGTTTACAAAAAGAATTAGGAAGATTAAGTTTACATTTCTTTTTGCTTAGTTAACATACACAGCTATTAAAGGTTTGGTCCATGCTTAGTATTTGGTTACTTCTGCTGCCTGTTGCTGCTATTTCCATCCAGTTAGTGTGAGATAAACCAGGGTGTGAACCAAGCCATAACATGGAAACATGTTTTTACTTGTGGTAAAAACTCACTCTCATCTTATTTCAGATTACAGGGCAATTGGCAGTTGACGTTTGACTTGGAATGATGTAATTTGGGTGATTATTTACTTAATAGTTAAACAGTGTATCTTCTATTTATGTATTCTGTATTCAGATGAACTGTGTGGGTTCAGTGTTGCTGAGCAGGAGCAAAGATTCCTGCCCTATAAACTGTGCCTTCGCTGGCAGGCAGAGAGGATGAGCTTTCAGCTGTGGCTTAGGGTGTAGCTCTATGTAGGAAGGAACAGAGAATTTTCTCACGTTAGTTACAGACATACAACTTTATGCCTCAAGGCTGAAGAGTAATATAACTTTGCATTCCTCCTGCAAGAAGGAGATGAAACTTCACTCTTTCTTTTTTCCTGTGAATGAAAGATGAATTTATTTTCTGTACCAGAAAAGGAGAAAGTGTGTGTATGCATCTGTGTATTTATATTATACACATGCACACATGTATATTTACATACCTACAGAAATGTTCATAATGGTTTTCATCAAACATGTCAAACACTGGTCTATGTAGCATGAGGGCAACTGTCCCGATTGGCATCACATTTGGACAGTTATGTACATTATATTTCCTGCTGAATTCAGTTTCATATTTTAATTTCCAGAGGGCATGAGCTAAAAAAAAGCCCCATAAGCAGTATCTTAGAAGATGTTCAACTGCTAGCAATTTCTTGCATACTATCAATCTAAGTAACTTCACCTGATGATCTGACTCTATTCATCAGTAGTAGCACAAACTATTAGGATTAGAAAAATGTAGAATTAATTAGCACCAAAAAATTATTAGTAGCAGATATTAGCTAATACAGATATGTAGTGTTATTAAGTAGTAGTAACAATGTATAGCAGTAACATCCTTTCTTACAATGTAGAACTCCAGCAGTCTCTATGTATATTCATGGATTGGAGCTTCATTTATCTTAAGAACTTACTATTTTCTTCACATTCTTCAGGGGTCTACTTTCTGCCTCCTCTACTGTTATCATTCTTATGCTGATTTAACAAAAGCCTACTTTGTTTCACGTTTCTGGAACACATTTTGTTACCTATTCTACGATGTATTAGCAACATACCTCTTCCTGTTTGTTCCATACAACTAAGAGGTTTTTTCTGTGAATAACCTTGTTTCTCTGGCCTTTTAAATTCCTCTCATTCTGTATTATCTTTATTGGAGACTATCTAGATGATTCTGAAGGTATCATCTAGCCCTGTTTTTTATGGTTCTGTGATCTTTAATCAACACTGAGCTCTAAAGCCTCTCTTTCTTTTCTCGATCAAATTTAAGATCCACCACTTCTGTACCTTCTGTATAGCTCCACTGCATTCTCTATTTTCTTAACACTAGACAAGTATCAGCCATTCATTATTCACACCATTCCTTAGAATCACAGAATCATAGAATAGTTAGGGTTGGAAAGGACCTTAAGATCATCTAGTTCCAACACCCCTGCCATTGGCAGGCTGTTTTCTCCGTTCTACTCTGTTAGCAGTGCATTTCCTTCCAAAACTGTGAGTAAAACCAAATGCTTTGAGAAAGAAGGCACCTAGATCCTATCTATGGGAAAGTTTTTAGATCCTAAGGGTACAGATCTAAACCAACATCTCATTATGGCAACTACTGGAAGGCAGTGCATGCAGTAGTAAAACACCTTTTTGCAGAAAGTGCTGCTAAGTAAAGCAGCTGATTCTGCACATGTGTCTCCTGGAATAGTCCTAAAGAAGTCTGCCACAGAAGTGATCTAAAACTGCCCAAGAAGCTTTAATTAAGGCTCTATCAGGATGCGACCTTTAATTATATGGCTTCATATGTTTTTACCACAAGATTGCTGCGTCGTTCAGTAAGTAGACAGTTATTTAGTATTCATTTCTACTATTAAATGCATTTCTAATCAGCACTAGAGTTTAATGAATGCCACCAAAATACAAGGCAAAATTTAAAAACACATATTAAATGCTAAGTATTTTAAAAATTACTATTTTTAAAGAAAGCTCCACTTACTTGCAACCACTTACACAGAACACTTCTGCAAATACTTCTCTGATATGCCTCCTGATAGTCTGAAAATACAAAATAATGCAATTATAGGCCAGCTTTGAATGAGTTTAGATAACTTACCCACAGCAAGCATCCAACAGCGATTCTGTGGCAGAGCTGAAGTGGTAGTTCAGATCATTTTATCAGCATTTATCTGCTTTAGCCATAGAACTATCATTGTTCTTCCCATCATATGGGAAGCCTCATATGCTGTGTCTTAAAACGTTTGTAATATGACAGGGCAGGCATGTAGGCTGTTGCTGTGCAATCCTAATCCGGTACAGGTTCATGCAAGAAGGCAACTAGGGTTGCTTAGCCTGAGGAAAATGAGGCTGAGAGGATACCTTCTTGCTGTTATTGTAGTCTTATCGCTACAACTACCTGAAAGGTGGTTGTAGCGAGGTGGTTGTCAGTCTCTTCTCCCTAGTGACAAATAGGACAAGAGGAAACGGCTTCAAGCTGTGCCAGGGGAGGTTTAGAGTGGATATTACGAATAATTTCTTCACCAAAAGGGTTGTCAAGCATTGGAACAGGCTTTCTAGGGCAGTGCCTGAACCCCTGGGGATATTGAAAAGACATGTAGATGTGGCACTTAGGGAGAAGGTTTAGTGCTGGACTTCCCAGTGTTAGGTTTACAGCTGGACTCGATGACCTCGAAGGTCTTTTCCAACTTACATGATTGTATAATTCTAAGATCTGCACTTGATCTCCCTATCAAATAGTTCTCCTATCACATTTCCCCCATCTCTTCCACCATAAATTGCTAGCTCAGGTATCAAAAGTTCCTGGTCTAGCCAGTTCCATCTCAAATTTAAATTGCCTTCTTCAACCTTTTTCTTCTCCAGTCAAGTAACTCTAAATCCCTCCTTCCCATTTTGCTCAGTAGCTCCAAGTGTCACCCTCCTGTTTTGCAACACAGATCCAGTCTGCTTTTCTTGCCTAATCACTTAATTCCCATCCAATACCAGAATCACCTGTCTAATCTCCTTGTTCAACTGGTCTCTATGTTCCCCTTCTCCTGGCTTCCTGGCACAAAGCAGCTCAGCCTCCTTTCCTTGCTAAGCCACTGCAGTTTCTGTAGCCCTTCTTCACTCATTTCTTGTCAAGCCATTTATTTCTCTTCCACTCTCAGTCTTGTCTCATCCTAGTGCATTTCTTTAATCCCTTACATGGTTTTATCCCCCTGCATTCAGATCAGTGAGCTCATTATTAAAGCCAAAACATGTTACCTATACTCAGTCACCATGTCTAGCTGCATTTTGGCACAACACCCACTGCATGAAAGGCCTTTGAGCTTGCATCACCAGCTAACTGCTTAGTCTGTATAGGGGAAAAGAGAGATTTAAAGTTACCACATTGCTCCTTCACCTTCTAACTTTCTTCAGCTGGTCGGTGTGCAGCAAAATGGCAACTGAGCCTAAGTGTTAATAAATGCAAGAGAAGTTCTAAGACTATTTTAATTCTCAAAAAAAAAAAACACCTGAACTATATTGACTCAATAATTAAGAAATGCTGTACTTGCCAAGAAGTTTAGTATGAAAAAAGTACTAAATACTAAATAGTTTGAAAGTCCCTGTAGTAAGAGGAAGTAGGAGACAATAGTTCCCAGGGATATGCCAACAGGGGGAACAGTTCTGCATAGTCTAAAAATTGGACCCTCTCTACTAATTTTTCATGGTGATTAACTAAGCAAATAGATCTGCACACAGAGTGTATTAAAAGCCTTGTTCTGTTCCATTAGCATCCTTTCTACATTACCAATGTTAAAAAAAACCTTTGTTTAAAGAACACATCATCACAATGTGTATTTGTGGCCACAGCTACTGGAAAACAGAAAGATGGGCCTGATAATGTTATTATGGTTTAAACCTAATGACTGATACATCTTGACCAAATATAAAAGAGTGATACGATTCCTTTTTGTATGGTTGCAACAATTCAAGCTTTATCACCTGAATAAAAAGGAAAGCGCAATGACCTAAAAGCTGTTACATTTTCAGAATATACTGAAAGTATTTTATTTTTCCATTGCCTCATTCTCAGAAATAACTGGACCCCAATGGCATGACATTTTTGATTAAATAAATTAATAAGGTGCAGCAGAAAATCTCTGCCAACTTTCAGTTTGCATCATTATAAATCAGCAAGGATCTAAAGAGCTGAAAAGCCCTCCTGCTAAGGGAATTTTGGGGGCAATCTCAATAGAAGAATTCCAGCTCTACCCAGGAAAAAGGACTTAGTTATAAACCTATTTTAAATGCCTTGGTTTAAATTACTGAATTCAGATATCAAATGTAACACCTTGACTTTGCAAAGAGCCATTATACTGTTCAAGAACGCCTTTTAAATAAAATGTTCCTTAAAAACTTCCTTCAGTTTTTGCATTTTTTGATGAAAAAAGGGAACAGTTTTCTCACCAAGAATTATTCTAAGTATACAATAGGAGGTCAACACTGATTAATGACTTCTGGTCTCCTATTTTATGTACCTAAGAAACCAACATAATATTTGAGATAAGAGAAATAAATGTTGATCAGTGCAATACCTTGGCTTTCAGATCATCAAAGATGTCAAGATCAAATTGAGCTGTGATTCACTTCAGGAAAAGGACTGAACAAGCTAAACAGGAACATTTAGTTTCATTTACCACTTTTCTACCCACTCACCTAGTCCAAACAAGGTAGGCAAGTGAGGCACAAAATGCTGACTGACACTGACTGTTCAGAAATGTGGAGTACTACATTTTGGAGGGAAAATCTAACTCTGGATTTATTTCATACAGATTGTCCAGTGACATTGGCTCACAAAAGGAACCTAAGCATCAATGCAGATGGCTCAGTGAAAACATCTTTCTGTAAAGCCAAAACCAGAAACTGACTAAGAGGGAAAGCAAATGAAAACATTAAGTAAAATAAAACTGAATTCTTACTACACACCAGTGGTTTGCTCTCATGTGAAATGCTAGGTGTGTTTTCTGGGGCAGCAGAATATGAGTAATTATAATACTTCATGACAATCAAAATTAGACTGGATGTCAAACACCATACTTTAGAACTAAGTCAACATGTAAAGCTTTGGAATCAGAATAAGATCCACTACGAAAGCAGATGTGTGGAGCCTGTACTGTCTCCTAGAGTATCTGATACTATCCATGCACAGACAGGAGAGCAGATAATTTCTCAGTCTGGTCTAATGAATGTACTTCCTACGTACTTTCACATTTTCACCTGGACTTTCAAATTTATGAGCTGTGCTTATAAAACCTGATCTGCTGTCTCGTATTTTGGAAAGGCATAAGGTATAATGTAGAGGTAAGAGTAATTTTTTATATGCCATCACAGACACATTAAAAACAACAGATGTATAGAGCAAAAAATGTGGTCAGAAATTAAGGAAACGTAGAAAGTAGACTTGTGTGTAGTAATTAAGCTCTTGCAGGTCATGGTGTCAGTTAGGACAAGTACTCCTATCCCCAGACAGTGGGGAAGTACAGCAGTAATGGCACAGAAAGTCTGCAAGCATACATGTATTTAAGCTAATGTTCTGTTCATCCTAAGCTCTCTAAGCTTTTTTTTTTAAATACACACTCCTTATCTTCTTCTTCCCACATGATTCCCAAATTCTGCCTTCAGCAGGGCAAGAATGAGAAGAGAAAACATGAGATACAAAGAAAATGGAGCATGTCTTCTCTTTCTGTTCTGCAGATCAGAGCAAGTTTATGTCCATTTCAGCTTCACCCTGTAGGTCCCACTCTCAAGATCAAACCTGTGTTATAATCAGCTTTATGTTTCATGGACATGGAGGCTTGTGGGTTTCGAGTGGCTGATACTATATCCACACTACTTCACCCACACTGGATTTTCAAGTTGTATGAAATGACTAAACATATAGTGATTAGATTTGGTTGATACTGATGAGGCTGCCATTGGGAATAGTCTGTATCATTATTCATATACACATGTACACATAAATGAACTGATACATAATTAAATGTAGCTCAACTTCAGATGCATAATTTCTTTCCCTTAAAAATCAAGCAACAAACCAATACTCTGCTGTAGCACACCAAGAGAATGACAAAACCTTATCACTTAACACTGATGACTGCATTAATAGTGCATTTCATTAATTTTCCCACAAACCATGCCAAATTCTACAACTAAGAGATATTCCTAAGAGATAACACAGATTTCACAAAAGAGACCACATCAATCCCTGGAAGAATCCTTCTAGCTCCACTAGTTATTAAGTTGTCAACTATCATAGTACTTAACATTAAACAAGAAAACAATCTTGCTGAATTTATAAGGACTTAAAAATTAAGTAAGTCCAAGTCTAGAGAATGGAGACCAGAACTATACAAATTACCTTAAAACTTAACTAGCATACATGGCACGGTTTGCATCTTACAGCTTACCTCAACTTACACAAATGAATCTCATTCTTCTGCTACCTTTCACAACATCTGTAAATTGCTCTCCATGATATTAATGTATGTTACATTGGACCTATATTTTTTCATTTAATTATTAGATGATATGTTGTTCTCAGAACATAGTTGGGTGTTGTATGCCAAGTGCCAACAGCAAATAATACAGGTTCTTCCTGTTCTGAGAGAAACCAAATCAGAGCATCTTCTGATTTGTTAACCCAGACTCCATTAAAAAATGTATTCCCGTAACTATTTGTGGGACAAAATATTCACTTCATAAAAATTTACTGCATTCTTGACTTTGACTCCTTAAAACTCAACTGGCTAAAATCAAAGTTGGCTGAGGACACATTTAGCACTTTTATTACTGTTTAGCAATTTTATTACTGCTTTTTATTAAGCAGAGGTGGGGGTTTTTTTAATTGTGGAAACTGAAGAACTGCTTAGGCAGATTCTGCTGCTTAACACTTCAGATACAGCACCATAGCCTAATTCTTGTTGTTATGAGGTCTCCTGATGCCCTTTATAGAATCTTCAGGCTTTAATAGCGAATATGCATTTTTCTTCCTACAGGCTTCCGTCTTCTGGAATGCACTATCTAGTTTAAATAGCTTGCTTTCTATCGATGTTCTTGCATAGCCAGAAAGAAGTCTGAGCCATACCATAGACCATATTAAAAGCACAGTTGCCCACTTCATCTTGTTTCTTCAGAGAAACTACACACACTATTATTAATCTGGCTGACAGGCGTGGTACTCTTTGCCTTCTTCCAGGCTCCTTCTCCACCTCTACCTTTTACATTTGGAATGCATTTGCATTAATGTTGCTGTCATTTGCTACCTTGGAAAACTCTCACAGTTGACTTGTACTGAGAATACCAAGAAAAAAAAAGGGCTGCAATATATAAAGTACGTGTAAGTGCAGCAGATCTCAATCTGCAGAAGAGAAAAAAGGAGCATTTGTCACGAAAGAATTTGATCAGTGTGGGTGACTTTATCAAGAATATGCTTAGCCATGAGTGTTGGAAACTGATGAAATAATGGATCAATAAAACCCTCATGTTTTGCATTAAGTGCCCCTTTATCAATCATGCTAACAGTTATTCTGAAAGAAAAAGGCAACATTTGGGAGTGGAAGCAGTAGAGGAAACAGTGGAGGACTGGATGCATGAGGCAAGTTTTTAGGTTATGAGTGTAAGGGAAATTATTTAAGGAAAAGTTAGAAGATAAATAAATTATGTAATATGATATGGTATTGGTTAGCCTCAAAAAGTGGGATAAGGACACTGCAGAAGACAAACACAGCAGAAGGCAAGTCTGCAAACAACCATGGTCAGCACGACCCAGAGCGATGGACATTTCATGTAAACAAGGTTAGGCTATATTAGGTAACTAGTTCTGTGGACGGCTAAAACCAACCTAAGCTTAAGGACAGAAGAGGACTTGTAGCATTCTTGATCTCCACACAGATATTGAGATTAAAAGTAGCAGCAAAACTGTACTTTAAAGATTAATAAGCCTGTAGTAAAACTTGTTGAAATTTTCATTTTTGTAATGATTTGAGTATAGGAAGTTCACTGTGATAAAGAAACTACGTCTTCTTGGGTTCTCACATTTACCTACAGCCCAAGTATCTAAGATTTTTAAAAAAACATGGTATTTTTACAGACATCTGTCTTAGAAACCAAAATGAATTTATTAATGCTGTGTGATTCTGCTCTATATTTTCCTGAGGATCACAAACACTTTAGATAGTTTTTGATTATTTTTCCCCCTAAAACCACTGATGTGCATCAGTTATTTTAAAGCAAGGAGGTTACTGATTTCTCCAAAGTCATGGAACAAGTGCCAAAGAAGTAGATTCAGCAGCATTGACTCTAGTGCTCTAGAAAATATGAACCCTTCAACGTTCTGAGACTCCATCCTTTATATCACAACATAAACTTCCCCCAAAATGCTTGATGATACGAAGGATGGGGAGAGGGAGTAAGAAAGTAAAGTATGTGTAGTGATTTGCAATGAAGAGAGATTCCTTCTCATCAAACTACAGTGGCCTTGCTACTCCAGGAAGACCTATTTCAAAGAAATAGGAATAGCTGATAAACAGTGACCTATGCACACACTCCTATATCACTGTAACAAAAGATGACATTGAAAGGTATTCAAAAGCTTGTGTTGAAAACCATTTTTAGACTAAAATACATTGATTCCAATTGCATTTTGATCTGCATTTCGGTTTGACCACAGTAATCATTCTGTCATGTCAGTGTTAGCCACTGCACCAATACAGGCTTTATATATTTAACTAACCAGTTCCTGTAGAAAGCACAGCCACCTCCTATAGATTACCAGATGTCTTTCTGAAGGATATGACCACAGGGGAAGAGCCAGTTAATAGTTATGCTGGCATGGGTGTTTTTGCTGGTATAGCTTGGCTGGGCAAGCTGCTATTAACTCTGCTGTGAGAGTGTAACTGGTTTTATAGGAGGAGGCAGGCTGGTATCTCCTGCTGTACCTGGTGTGGATCTGCTCCTGATAGGAATTGTTTTGTCGCTTTAGACAGGTGACAACTCATTCCACCCTGTCTGGAAGTCAATCTCAGCAACTCCTTTCATGGCCTAAAACAAAAACAAAACGCAAACAGATAGCACGGCAAAACTTACATCAAAGTCTTAGAAGTTTATTTCGTGTTGTCTCCACTTTTATATGGCATTCAAAAGTCACACTCGAGAATCACACGGTACGCCCCGGGAAAGCGAGTGACCGGCCCAGGAGGTGCCAAGCCGGGGGTGCCTGAGGTAATGAAGGCACAGACTGAGAGGCCCGGAGAAGACAGGCGGCGGCGGCGGCGGGCCCGGCCCCTTCCCTTTCACCCGCTCCCCGGCCACGAGAAGCGCCCGC
>JANRGW010002859.1:17748-29086 GCA_024733675.1 Psilopsiagon aymara | reverse complement strand
TCCCTGCCCATGGCAGGGGAGTTGGAACTAGATGATCTTAAGGTCCTTTCCAGCCCTAACTATTCTATGATTCTATGTTTATTGCCAGTCTGGGAAGAATGGCTGTGTTGCTCCCTGTGAGATCGCAGGATCTGGACTGTAAGGCTTTTGGCCTGTGGTGCACTGCAAGGAAAACTGCATTCACTTGCTCCTCTCCTCCTTGTTCTACCACCTGTATCCCCAGACCTGACTGGCACAAGAGGACCCTGAAAAAAGTGCACACCCTGTTCCTCCTGGCCTTCAGGCATAGCGTGGCTTTGTTCCCAGGTGTTCCTCAGAAGCAACAGAGTTTTTTGGGAACTGAAGGGAGGCTGAGGAGGATCTCATACAGACCAGACATCAAAAGTTAGGGCAGACAAACCTCTTGCATGAGGATTTGGCAGTCATGTAAAGCTCTGCAGAGCTCAGCATGAAAGCCATGGTACAGGATAGCATGGACCTGAGTGCTGTCCCAGATTCTCAGCGGGCTCTGCTAGATCCTGTAACAGCTCAAGAGAGACACTGCAGTCCTGAAACTGGCTCAGTGCTGGCTGAAAGCTGCCTTGGAGTAGTAAGCCTGGAGGTTTCTTTCTTTATTTTTCCCTCCTGTGGTTGTCATGACCAGATTTGTGCAAAACAGGATGTTTGATAGCAGTGCAGACAGCATCTGTCATATATAGCTGATTTTCCTATTCACTTTTCAGTCGGCTTGCTTTGCCCATCGGGTAATAAAGCAGTGCTACAGAGGACAAACAGCTATAAGGAAGTAATCGAGGTAACTGTCTCTCTTCAGCTCTGTCCTTTTACTGCCTCTGATTTTATTGCCACTACCTCCCGCAGCAGGAAAAGTGCAACACAGAGCGCTGAGAAGCGGGAATGAACTTTGCTCCCTTACTGGCTTATTGCATCAGAAACACCTGTCCCTCCCTCACCACCTAATATCTGATGTGGGGCTGAGCAGCCTCATATCTGATACCTTGACAACAGCTTTGCATGTTCCCTCTTCTCTCCCTAAGCTGTGGTTGTGCTGAAGGAACAGGTGAAGAAGAAAGCATTGCTCAGGGCTGTGTGAGTTGTCCTTCTCTTGATTTGAGGCCACATCTTACCCTGGGCTGCTGAGAAGCCTCAGTAGGCAGAGATGTGAACCCATTTGCCTGGCTGAGGTATTTCCAGTGGGTGGCAGAGAAGCAGAGCAGGTGATGGCTGTCCTGACACGGAGAGGGTGTAACGTTTTTCAGCAAGCTGCAAGTCTGCTGCTCAGACCTGGGTCTTCAGTAACAGTGGGAGATACGCCCTCACTGGGAAGACGTGGCAAACTGATGGGCTTGGGATCCAAATGGTGCACTTGTGGAGTTCTGAATGTGGCACTGGCTCTTTAAGTCAAAAACATCCACATACTCCTTCCCTGAGACAAAACGTCTTTGTCCCTGTGCATGAAACATATTACAGTTCAAATTCCTGCAGAGCCATTAGGAAAAGCAAAGTGCCAGAGTCTGACTGCGTGGGCCTCTTTGCAACTCTGAATGTGATTGTTAATCATGCTGGATATTAATAACAGCATCTCTTGGAACATTTGATTTTTTTATATAAATAAACACTGTGAGTGGTTATAAATATTGATTGCTGCCAGTAATAGTAAGACGTTTTAGGTATAGCCTTGCAGCGAGACAATCAATCCTGCCGAGGACCAGACCGGGAAACAAAAAATAAATGGAATTTTGGTTCCAGAGCTAGCTGGGAAATATAACTTGTATTCAGATGCCTGAGAGAGAGCTGAAGCTTTGGGGAGGAGGTCCGAAAGCTCTGTCCTTGGGGGTCTGCATTGCCAGGGATGTTGAGCAAAGTTCAGCCTCCCTCCCCCAGTCACAGAGGAATAGAAGTATTAGGCATTTCCTCTTTTAGACAACAACGTATGAGTGGATGTTAAAGCACGAGACGGATGGTGACTGGGTTTTATTTTTTTCCCTGACTAATTAGGTATTACTGAGCAATGCCTGCTTCACACCTCAGCTTCCAGCTGGAAAATCCCTCTGCACCAAAAGCCTTGTGGGAAGCAATGTGTAAATGCTCAAAAATCTTCAGTGCTTAGGAGTGCTAAAAATTAGATGGTTTTCTCAATTCTTCCAAGAGGGGGATACAAAAATTATGCTAAAGTGAATTGCATAGTAGCCAAGAGAGTTTTAGTTTCAGCTGGGAAGCTTAGGAAACCACCTATGACCACTTGTGGGGTCAGTGTGCTGGGCTGATGAGTATGTGTCAGAGAGCTCTGTAATCCGGATGAGTGTGGGTTTCTGTTTGTCCCAGTGCTGGGGATTCTGTTTGTCCCAGTGCTGGGGGTGCTGCATCATTGTGGATAGGCTGAGACCAAACCCATGCTCTCATTTTGTGTGATGAGCACTAGCCAATTTGAATGGCCCCTTGGGACGGGGAAGTAGGAGACACACACCAGCCCTGTTGCTGCTTTTCCTTACTGATAAGCTCTTCCCCGAGTGTATCTTAACCTACTGCCTGTGTCAGGGTGGAGAAAAGGGCACATGGTGAGAAGTAGGACTTGCATTTTTAAGTTTGGATAGGGATGTCCACTCTGTGAGATTGAGTTGTAGGCTGTATGCAAGGAAAAGGTGTTGCACATAACTGGAAGCCAGGGCTTGCCCATCCCCAGTGGTTTTGCAGGAAGATGGAGACAGTGTCGGAAATTGTTTGCATTATTTTCCTAATGCTGCAACTCTCTCCCAGATGGCAAAACTCCCTTTAGGCCTCCACCTCAGCAGGCAGAAAAGAGCCTGTAAGTCTGTTCTTCAGAGTCCTGGGTGCTTTTAACTAGTTCTTGGCATTACTTGCCAAGGCAAAGAACAACTTCCTGGCATGTCTTTCCCTCTCATAAAGCTGCAGGTAAAGCCGTTCACCGTGTGACCCCCAAAGTGACCTCAGATCCTTTGTTGTGCCTCCTTCAGAGCAAGATGAGCAGCCCATCTTCACGTATATGAAGCACTTCTCATGCAGGGCACAGTTTTCCCCTCGCAGCTGTATGCCCAAATGGAAGCAGCTTTGGATTTGCAAGCCACGGGATGAGGGGGTGACTCGTGCCAGATCACACCCAGGAGTTTTCTCTGCGGGTCCTGCAAGCTCAGCTTGGAGCAAGTTGTGTGAGGACACATGGCTTACTCGCATAACGTGGGTGAGAGCAAGCAGAGAGCTGGATCCGGCCAGCTGCTCTGTGCCTCCCACTGCTGCTGCGGTCGGGAGTGGGACAAGGCTCAGCACCCCTCAGGCGCCATCCAGCCCCGCGCAGGGTTGGTGCCCGCAGTACAAATGAGGTCTCCAATGGTTGCATTAAAGTGTTCCCAGCCCCCACCGATTACAAAGGGTGCCTGACAGAACAGGAGTCTGTTTGTCTGCTGTGCTCTGCGCAAACAGACGCTTCTGTAAATACATCTCACATGAGCAATTAGGAATGGTTCGGGGAGGCTGCTCTTCACCGGGCACAGAGGACAACTCAGCTAGCTACCCTGCCCGCTGCCTTCCCAGCCCCGGGTCTGCAAAGCATCCCCTCCTTTCTGTTCCAACCCTCTTGGCTGGGACTCGGTGCCTTGGCGACGCGTGAGACCGCCGCCGGCTGATAACCAAGCACGGAGGAGCCTGGGGCTGCACAGGAAAGGGGCATGCATTGCTCTTCAGCTCCTGTGACACCTTGGGGGCAGGGAGAAGTTATTTTAAGGGTGCAGGAAATATTATGCTGTGAAATTGAAGCTGGCTCCCACCGTGCTTGGAAACCACCCAGTCTTGCTCAGCAGCCATTCTTATCGCTGGCCAAACGCGATTGTGATTATTTCTCCTCTCCCTCCTTCCTCACGTTGCTAGCATTTTTCTCCTCTTTCATCTTGCACAATTAAAGCTGAAAGCCAACCCAGGAAAAGCACCAATCAGTTATTATTAATGGATATTTGCAACACCAGGTAGAGGCCTCAGCAGGACAGCAGGGCTGCCTGTACCAGGATTTGGTCATTGGGAAAAAAAAACAACCCAAAACACAAAAGAGAATTATTAATACCAGAGCCTTAGAAGTCCTGGCCCCAGATCTAAAAGGGAGATGTCAAATGTGATTAGCACATCACAAGCAGCATGCCTTGATGCATAAGCTTCTTCTCCTTACAGTGCACTCTGTGCTAAAAACCAGGGGGAAGAGGCAGGGAGAGGTGGAAGGGAGACAGACACCCCCAAGGACTGGGCAGCATGCTGCCTGCTCTTTAACTGTCTGAGGAAGGCAAGTCAGTCCCACATTGCTGTCATGGAGGGAAAAGGGAGCTTTCACTAATGCTGCTGCTGTCTTTCATCTCTGGCCCTGCTGCATGACTCAGTTCATCTTCTCTAAATATTTCCAGCAGGGAACGCACCTTTTGGGGGGTAGAAATTAGAGCTGAAATGCTCCCATACTGCTGCCACCTGATTTTGCTCTGCACTGGAGTACAACTGCAAAGAGATAGCCAGTCTTGCAAGACTTGTACAAAGAAAAGCCCACAGAAAAAACAGCAACAGATGCTTGTTAATGTATTTGGGAACAGCAGAAACCCCACGTTTGCTTTACTTTTCCAACGCCTATGCTAGAAAAAAAATAATAAATCTTTATTTTGGCGTATTTGGAACTGGACAGTAAAGCTCTAAATCAAACTCTATTCCCTGCCGGTGAGATAAGCGTATAATCCTAGCGCCAGCCTGCTGTCCTCAGGACTTCGCATCCCAAGAAGACTCAATGGCACCATCTGATGGCCGTAAGAACAGCCGGCAATAAAAGCTGCTTCGGGAGATGGAGTTGGGGGGGAGATTAATGTGAATGCTATTCCCAATCGGTAACATGCTTTCTGTCTGGGCGCAGGTGGGTCGGTAGTCTTTGTGGAGGCAAAAGGAAGCTTTGGGAGTGATTCGGGAGTGTTGAGAGGTGGGATGGTTTGGCCTGCATGGTTGCGGGAGCTGCTCGAGAATAGGGTGCATGGGTGGCCACGTGAGGCTCTGTTGATGCAGGTTATTCAAACCAATGGATAATTATTTGGTAAGTGGCATTGAATTGATTTTTCTATGTATAGGAAGTGTTGATTCCTCCAGCAAATGCTGTAAACAATGGTCAGCTTTATTCCATGCCTACTTTGCAGTGTTAGCAATGGAAGGTGATCTGTCCTGTTTCTCCTCTGGCTCTGATGACAGCAAGGGCAGTAAGTGAAAGTAGTCAGCTAAATGCTGGCCCCTGCCCTTGGAAACATGCTATCACATGAAACCCAGAAGGGCAGGGTAAGGGGTAAGAAAGCTTTGCCCAGGGGATTTCCTCAGATCTGTAGGGATCCAATGGTGCTATGACTGAGTCACCACTTAAAACAAATGCCACCATTGTTACTGTAGGATCATCATTTGTTGCATGGAACTGGCTGAAACAACTCCTCGCAGTTTATCTCATGGGCTACAGGAAGTGTACCTGTTGGTCTTTTCATGAGATCAGGCTTCTGCTCCAAGGTGTGTGACCCATCTGCAAGATGGAGCTGCTTGAGCATTTTTTAAAGGAAGAGATGAAAACCCCTGTGCTGGGCACAACAGGGCTTTGGCTCAGTGTGGGGTTTCTTCAGGGCATCTACAATGCTCCATGGCCCTGTTACCCACAAACCCATACCAAAATGAGAGACTTCTCCCTGCAAGCCCTAACCTGTCTCCAGGGAAAACCACAGCCACCACCAAATTCCCCTCTCTGGAGGAGCTCAGCGAAGGCAGCTGCAGCAAGTCATGACTTTTCCTCCCTCTTCTAATGGTCATTCCTTCCTGTGAGCTGCCAGCCTCAGCTTGCCCCGTCAAGGCACTGGGCTGTTGCTTGTCTGCCTTGTTTCTTCATCTGGCTGTTGTCAAAGGCAAGTCTGCTTCCTGGGTAGAGCTGATAGATGCAAGGGAAGGCTTGATCTTGGTTTGCTTCTGGCAGCCGGCACTAGCACTAATGTTTGTGATGGCTCATTAGTCATTTATGAAATGCACCCAGGCACCTGAAAGTCTTCCTGGGGATGTGGGGGGAGTGAGGGAGCCCATTTTATAAGGGGTTGGGCAGAAAGTTGTTTGCTTCATACCTAGGAAAGGAGCCCAGAGTAGATGACGTGGTTTCTGGCTGTACCTCCACCTGTCTGTTTTGGTGCCCCAGCTGCCCAGTGTGGTTGCTCACTCTACCACCTGGTTGCTTGGGCAAGCTGGACCTGAACGGATGGGAGAAGTGGCATGAGTGGTGCAGGATAGTCCTTCATGGGGAGCAGGATGGTGCTGACTTGATCATTACCAATAACTGAGTGCTCCCTGGCAGACTAACAGACTTGCCATGTGAGTGAGTTTGCATAGAGATGCAGTCATCTCTTTACCAGTAGGCAGAAGTCATGCTGACAGCTCTGAACATGTGGGAGAGGGAGGAGAGGACACTGTCATGGGCACAGCCCCTTCAGACAGTCTATGCCACGGAAGAACAGAGACCATATGGGGTGGGTTCCCATGCAAGGCACAAGGTTTTCCCTCCTTTAATCTGCAACCTTAACCTGGGAGAAAATGTCCTCCCCTTCCTCCACTGGGGAAGATGGAAAGGACAAATAAAGCACACAGGTGGTGCTGGCCAGGCTAAACCCCTGGCCTTCTCTCTGCAGTCCCAACTGTGTTTCCCTTAACTTCCGGCTTCAAGATCCTCCAGAAAAGCATTCCTGGGGGCTGCGGAAAAGAGACAAGGAGAGGAAAGGCAAAGAGGTTTCCTGAAACCAAAGGCTCAAGGGGGAGATGTTAAGAGATGTAGATCAATAGCCGAGTTCTCAAGAGCCGCCAGACTCCCTGGATCAGCGATAATAGAGGGGTGAGCTCATTGCTAATAGCATTGGTGGGTGCGAGGGCCAAAGGCAGCCTGTTTGTGTCAGAGGAAGGTTTGATACTGTTTCTATGGCTCTATCAAAAGCACTGCCTGGTGCAGCAAGAATCAGGAGGATCCTTTTTTGTTACTTATTTGTGCATGGACTGGGTTTATTTTGGTGAGGAATGGTATTAAGGCTTGGTCTTTGGCTGGGTGCTATCATGCACAGTGAAGCTGGCAAAACTGCAGAGGTTATCTGAGCTAGATGACTCCCTGCAGTGACCTGCTGGCTGCATCCCCTTTAATCCACTTTGATGTAAAAATACCTCAAAGAGGGATTATTCCCTTGCCCAAGGGGGTTATTCCTCTTCCTAAGGGATCTCCATACTCTCACTGTTGTTCTGCTAGGCATTTGATCACCTGGTTTTGAAGGGGTGCAGGATGCATGCCTGTGGGATTGGGGTGAAACCAGTTACCATCAGGAGTCCATGCCCAGGGCCTGTTGCAGGAAGCATCTGAGCCTTAGCTATTTCTGTTTGCTGCCAGTCCCTGCTTTGTCTGGCAGGGTTTGTCTAGCCTGTGCCAGCCTTGCACCCAGTGCTGCAGCATGGGGAACTGGGGAAGTGTGGTGAATAGAATTTGCAGAGGAACACTGAATTTTACTTTTTTCCTCAGGTTCCCACAGCTAAGCCAAATAATCAGAGCTGAAAGCATCTCAGGAACCCTGTGTGGCCCAGAGAACTAATTATGGAGCCAAGGGAGAAGAGAAGTCAGAAAGTTCACTCTCATCCTAATGCATCCCAAATATGCCGGCCCAGTGACATGATAGCCTCAGCTACAGCCACCACGGGCGCTTCTTAATCAGTCAGTGCCTTCGCCTTGATGGAAATTGCTCTTCTCCTGCCTCTGTCTTGTCTGTACAGTCTGTGCTTCCCTCTCAGCATGGTGCCAGAACTGAACCCACAGCTCTATGGGCTCACCCTGCAGCAGGGGTAAGTGGCACAGAGCCCTGGGCTCCTGGGCATCATCTCAGGTGTGGATAACCAAAATATCCTGGTCATCTGCAACAGTCTGTCCCAGAGGTTTGTACCAAGTGAGAGGCAGAAGTGCCAGGTACTTGCAGGGAGCATCTCCTGCATGTCCTGGCTCTTGTCCCTAACAGGTAGCCTATGCAGCAATTAACAGTGCAGGGAGAGGCAGCCCCACAGCACTTTGACTTTGTGATGTACTTTTGCTTGGCATCAGCAAGGTCTGAGGAATGTCTCTGGTGGAGGAAGGTTAATATTCCCTGGCTGGAGACAAGACAGTCTGGCCCTTACTCAGGGCACCACCAAGTCTGCTGAGCAACGCTGTGTGGAGGCTCCCATGGCCCTAATGCAGACGCTTCGTCACTGCAGTGTGCCCAGGGGATGCTGACCAAAGCTGAAGCCACACCTTGAAGCCAGGCTGAAGGAAGCAGGATTCCTGTACACCCTGAAATGACCGGTTCAGCCAGAGAGGGTTCTTGCTGAGCTTCTCGCAGCTCCTGATGCTGGAGACCACATAAGTGGGTCACAGATGGGATGCACAGTCTGGAAGGCAGTGGTGATTTGTCACTGACCTCTCTTGCTGATGAAAAGGACAGGCTGGGATTTTGGTAAGGGAATTTTGTGTCAAGGGAGCTTTTGTGTCTTCTGTGTCACAGAGAAGGATGTCCTAGAAGTGGAAGGGACTGTAGCATCTCTTACAGCCACCTGTCAGAAGCTGAACACTTGCCAGAGCCCCAGCCTAAACCCAGTCCTCAGTGGCTTTAGAGACATGTAATGCTTCACATGGTTCAGGTGAATGAAGCAGGACAGATGTGGCTGTTAGGAGCACATAGAGCTTTTTCCTCCTCCAGTACCTTTCATAGCTGGTGTGCTGGAGATGAGAGGGGAGCTGCAAACCATGGACACCAGAGCTGATGTGTCCTTCTCAGCCAGGAGGGCAGGTTGCTTGCAGTGACACTGAAGCAGTGTGGCTTTGCTCTTGTGCAGTAATTTGCACCTGTAGGGTGCAAATGATTTCAATTCTGAAACACAGAGTTGGGCACCTGCTCTTCTTCATGTCGTGCAGCCGGGTGGGTCCAGAGCCCGGCTGGTGGCTCCTGTCCTACCGCTGGCTATTGCCTTGCCGACTTCTGTCCTGCATCTGTTCAGCAAGGTGTGAGTAGCTGCTCATTTTCCTCCCTTTTCCTCCTCGTCCTCCTCGTACCAAACACCCGAAGTGGCGCTTCGGCACACTTACAAAATGAAGTTTGTCTGGCACTGAGTATCGCCCTGAGCATTTCAGAAGGACATGACATAAGGTTAAACTTCCTTTCCCCCTTCCCATCTCCTGATGTTGCTCAGGCAGTTTTTCCGTGGTTTGAAGAGCTCCCGAGTCATCGGGAGCTGCCACTAGAGGTTGCTCACATACCTCACTGCAGGCGGGTGCTGCCCGGGCTGCGGGGCTCTGCAGAGCCAGGGCACGGCTTTCGCTCAAGATCCATCTCAAGGACTTCCCTCCAGCCCTGCTCAGAGCCCAGCTTTGAGGCAGGTGCCAGGGGAAGTCGTTCCGTGAAGCTCTGGTTTGGGCCACCAATGGCCCATTGCATCCTCTGGTGTGGCCTGGCTTTGCTGTGCCCTTGGCAGTGTGATGGATACCATGGGACAGCAGTAAGGTTTGTGAGATGAAAGCAAGCTTGGCAGGTTGGTCCTGCTCTTCTAAAGCATCATGTCCAGTCAGATGGCCCCATGGGTTGATGCTTACAGGAGGTCACTGGGACTGATGGAGCACGGAAATACGTGTTTACTGGGGCATGCTGGGGCTTCATTTCCAGCGCACAGGTGGATGTCCAGGCTTCTGCTTCCCTCTGTCCTGCATCCCTGACTGCTGTTGCCGTGGCTGAGCTCAGTGCTGCAGAGCTGGAGACACCATCTCCTCTGAGGCATGAGCCCCCAGCTCTTCTGTGCAGTGTTTTGCAGAGGAGCACTGGGGGTCTGCTCATCCCAGATGCATGGAAAGGCTTCCTTTGTGTTAGCAGCGCAGGAGCAGGCCTTTAGCATCTCTTACACAGGGACCCAGGACAGGGTGCTGATGAGAAGCACCACAGTCACATCCCAAATCCAGACCAACTGCCCCCTCCCATGCAGGGTGGATCTATTTGCACCCAATGCATATCTCTGCAAACCAAACTAGACCTAGCTTGGGGTACCCCATGCACGCTCCATCGCAGCTGGCATCCCAGCACACATCCTCCAACTCTGCTGATAGCACCATGCTTGCCACATCCCATGCACTGTCCCCACAGTTGTGGCAGGCGAAGGAGTTGTGTCCTCCCCCAGCAGTGGAAGCACTGGCATGTCAGCTCCTTGTAGACACGGATGTGCACCGGTCAGGATGCAGCTCTGTTCCCAGCAGCAGCTGGCTGTGACTCAGAAAGTGCCTCAGGGGAGCAAACCAGAATGGGAAGAAGCTGCCTTGTTATTCAGAAATGGAGCAGCCTTTTGACATGGAGGCCTGTTTAAATTCACCAAGGTGCTTTTCAGACGCTGCAGCACCCACTGCAGGGGCAATGAGACACCCTGCAGAGAGGAAGGAGGGTTGCAATTAATGTGGGCTGTGAGCGAGAGGGGAGCAGCTGGGTCGTGTCCTGGGCATCTGAGGGGCCAGTTGGACTTTGGCACAGCCAGATCAGCGCTGGCAATCAACATGGATCATTTCTGGAGGAGAGGATTTTTGTTTGCATGCTTACCCCGGTGCCATGAAATGCAATTCTGGGGCATTTTCCTTTCCCTGCTCCTGCCCATACAGTTCCCTTCTGGCAGGACAGTGAGCAGGAGCAGTACTGAGAGACTGCCAGCCTGATCAGTGGGGGTTGCAGCATTTTGGGTTGGAGCACACGTTTAGTGGTAAATCCACAGCAGGATAATTACCTCTCTTTGTAGATGTCAGCTTTATTAAAAAGAAATAAGTAAGACATCTTTAAAGGAAAGTCGAATGAGAGACACAAACCCCATCCTTGGGGCAATGCAGACAGATGAGTAATGGGGCCCTTTGAGTAAGTGCCTGCTTGGCCAGCTCTGAGTCACTAAGCAAACAGCACCAGACTGGAGCCAGTGGCAGGGCTATTCTTAGCCACTTGCAGGTCAGGAGATACTGCTGAGGGAGAGGGCGCAGGTTAAGGGGTGTTAGTGGGGAAAAACGTTTGCTTTCAGTCTAAAAAGCCTTTGAAGCCAGCCTGAAGTTTGGCTGCAGTAACCCAGGCTGCTCCACATGGCAAGTGTGAGGAGGAGGAGGCTGGCTGCTGCCATGCCACGGAGCCTGGGCTGAATTTTTCAGGGAGCAGGAGGGAGGGAAAAGGCACCTGGGGAGATGAGTGCTCCTCTGCTGTGCACATTGCCCAGGAGGACCTGGAGGTTCCCTAGTCCTGGGGCTGGTGGGCAGCACAGACAGAGCATTGCCCTCACC
>JANRGW010002857.1:0-43421 GCA_024733675.1 Psilopsiagon aymara | reverse complement strand
TCCCAGGCCGAAAGTCAAAAACACAGTGCTGCACCAGCTACCGAGAAGGAGAAAAATGACTGCTACTGCTGAACCCATGACACACACTCAACAAAACTGCCACTGCAGAGTATGTTGTGGTGAACATATTCTCATCCTAGACTGCATGGACAGGTTACACAAGAGGCAGGGACTAAGAGGAAAAAGAATCTCCTCAGATCTAGGCCTTTAAACGTTGTCAGTCAGGAGATAGCCCCATATTGTTCAGCTTGTTTAGGTAATCATTCAGTATTACAAGCAAACACTTGTACAGCTGAATCAAAGTTCCATTTACTTTCTCAAAAAGCTGCTCAAGTTTAGTTTGTGGGCTTATCCAAATATTGTTAATAGGAAATGTTATTGGCTTAAAAATCCTCTCCATGACCAGAAGGGTGCATTGTCTGCACAAAATTAATTACTGCAAAACTTGAGTCTATGAAGACACATACCATGTAACATGGGTGGAGTCTAGCTAAGTATTTTAGTGTTGAAATAATGGCATAAGAAAGGCATCTTTTGACTGCCTATTGTAACAGTACATACCCTCATGTGGAAAGCATTTTTACACCCTATTCATCAAACAGAACAGCCTCCATTGACGCAGTACAATTGTAAACAGAAAGATTTTAAGAACCTCACACAAGAAATCTGACTATAAAAGTTTATGGTACTGCTGAAACTCCTGTTGATGTCATGCTGGCAGGCAGCTGACTTCCTCAGCATCTGGTGCTACTACACTTGATCAGGTCAGTGGTGACTGGATATCAGTACACTAAGAATGGGAAAGCTACTTCTAGCTTGCTCTGGCAATGCAAGTAGAGAAGCTTTAGGGGAATGGATCCTAAACAAAACATCACAGAACTAAAAAGAAAAAAGCAAACTCCTGACTGGAGACAATGTCCAGCAGTAACTCTGCTAAAAGGAAATGAAACAAATAGGAATATTTCATGCAGAAAGCTTGTAAGTTCAAAGGTAAGAAGTGAGAAATTTCATGACACATTGTCTGAAGAATGAGTTCTCTGTGAATACTTATAGTTGTTGGACACATACAAAAATTCTTATCCTGTAACTAGACCAACTAATAGATTTTGTAGAATTCAAAGAAGTAATACATAAGACTGCTTCAAACTGAATTGTGAATTTTCAGTTCAACTGTTATTTTTATTTAATTCATATGTTAGAGCCATCTGATATCCAGTGCAAGGTTGCTGTCAATTTTCCTTCAAAAATGATTTCTCAGGAAACACAGCTGTTCAAACGACAGTTTATTCTCATAAACCAAATATAAAAAGGAAATTAATCAAGAAATGCTGAAACTTTATCCTATGCTATGGTTATTTTGACAAAACTTCATCTGTCACTGCGAAAGTCCATTTTCCAAGGATTCATGAACACGCTATGAATCTACAGGTCAGAAAATAGCCAGTTGTTATTCTGGGAAACTACATGGTTTGTTGACTTCCCCGATAATATTAAGTTGAACTGCTAGTTAAAATGGTTTCCAGAACTGCAATTCATATTTAAAGCTTTTCTGCAGACAAAACATAGAGCCCTACAAAAATAAAACCCTTTTTTTCATCATTCAGCCTAAACCAGATATTTTGTCTTGTGTTAATACAAGAAGATTTTATGACACTTGTTCAACTATTTCTAAGATAGTTTCTGCCATCCAAGCTGGCATAAATCTCTACTCTGTTCATTTGGTATTAGGAATTATAGAACAGAGTAATATCTGATGTAATAAAATGGGGGAAGAAAGGAAGTATATATATTAGAAGGCATATCAGTGGCTCAGCAGTACTTGTCTTAATTAAAATTTCATTGAATCTGGTGTAATGAGATTGGTGTAGAGTGGATAGTTAAATTAATGTTTTGCTAATTTGGCACAAAATACTAGCATCTGGACAATATTAGGCAGAGTACTAGAAATGCTGGCTGAAGAGAGGATTCATCACTCAGACCATCCTACATGGGATGTCATTCTGACCTCTTCTTCTCCCTAGCCTAAGCCAAACACATTCAGAAAGCAACTTTTACAAATTAAAAAAAATTGTATGTCCATATGAGGGCTAAGATTTGGATTCTGAGAAAATGTGACTGCATTTTACACTAAATCCAGTATGGAACAAAGTAATTAATGCATTTCTGCTTATGTCTCTGTTTCTTAAATCTTTCAAAAGTGCAAACTTTCATTCCTTGAGAAGTGTTGCAGACGTATATGAACCTACCTTTGCCATCTCCAGACAGCTGACTGTTTTTACAGATGCTGCATCAGCTTCTTAGCATGTGAAAGTGTAAAAGGTAGGGAGTTTTTAAACACTTGAATGTAATCTAGGTTAAATTAAGCAGCAGATCAGATACTGACAAGGCCAATCTAGACTAATTATTTTCCAATTACATTTATCATTTCCTTCTGGAATGTGAAATAGAATCAAGTGGAGTAGGTCAACTGTAAAACTATTACTTCTTGAGAAAGGCCAAATCCTTGCCACCCAGTCTAAGCATTAAAGAGAGTGGTTGAGTGCACATTCTAAATTTCAATGCCCTTCCATTTAGATTATTTTTCATTGCTTCATTCATGAAACCAAGGCTCCTAGAACTTCTCCCTCCTACGTTCCCTTAAAGCTCTATATGTTTCCAGAGAAATGTATAAACAGATGTAGAGTTAACTATCTGCAAACAAGAATATAGAGTGCACCTTCTTACAGAATATCAGCTTGTGCTTGCAGAAGAGTCCAATTACTGTGAGTAGATTCTTCAGTGAAGCACAAAATAATTCTGACCCATTACCTAAACTATTGCTGTAAACATGTAAATTCATTATTGAATTTATACATAGGGTCTTCAGCCATATAATTTCTGTATCTTGTACTAGTCAAAATGATCCAATGTCAAGGGACATAGTTCTCATTAAATTTTCTGTACTGATAGAGAGGTTTGGTTTTCATGTTGATGCAAAAAGCCCTGTGGGTCATTCTTTTAGTTTCATCAAAACTGATTTGAAACAAAGAACAACAAAAAAATTGACCCCTCAATAAGCTCTTCTTAGACTAAGTCATTCACAGCAGTTTGTATTTATGTGTATTTCAGATCACAGAGGACATGCTGAGACAACTAATTCAAGTTTTCTTAGGAAGTAATCTCTAAAATGCTTTACTTGGGTTAGAGCATATGGTACAGAGTTGCTCATTGTTTAGATTAGAGGAAGGAGGTAAACTCTTACTGTATTGCAAACTTTGTATATAGGAAGCAATTAAGTCTAGGCAAGTGTTGAAAACAGGTTGAACAAAGGCTAGGTAGCAGAGATGGGAGCTTCTCTGCTGGTACCCCATTAACTTTAAATTCGCCATCTGCAATGTAGGGTCTCTGAGGAACAGAATGTTCCTTCTGAGACTCTTCACACTTTTTCTCCACCGAAAGTATTTTTAATATGAAGTCAAAAGCAATTTAGCTACCACATACTATATCGCTTATAATATGTATTATATGTGTGTATGTATGTGTGCACATACACATGCACACATATCTGTACAGATTTAAAGGCAATTATTAGTTCCTGGGTCTAATTCAATCCTGGTACATATCCACAGAAATATTTTAAATCAGAACTTAGCCCTCTAAATATGCTAGATTTGAGATGTTAGAAAGAGTCTATTCAAAGTTTAGGACACTTTTCTTTATTTGCCATGGGTTCAGCATAAACCTGAGTAAGGACAGCATCCCTAAAAAGAGGAATAGAACACTGCAGAGTTGCAAACCCAGGCCTGTAGGCAAGTTTGTTTGGGAAAACTAACCAATAACTGCTGGACTATAATAAAAACAGTTGTCAACTTGATGTGAATCAACTTTGGCAAAAAAAAAAGTGCCAGAACAATCTTGGGGTATAAAATTTTGACTGCTTTCCTCTTTTTCCAACATAGTTTCACAAGCTAGCACAACAAGGAATCAAGACATCATATTCCAGTGCAATACTAGTTTTAGCTTAGTTAATAAATTTAGAATCCACACAAAACTCAAGGATGGTTTCTGTTAGCGATATGTGCACTAAGCACCATAAAAATCTTCCCTAAACAAGGACTTTTAAGAAAGAGGGTAAATAAAGTTATTAATTTAATGCAATTGCATTAAGCTCTTTTTCCCTTTAGACTGTCACATTCAGGACCACAGCGGTTTTATTTCAATTTAAGCTAATCCTATCCAAAAAGAATTAAAGCTCCTTTACTTCTGCAAGAGTTCACCAGTAATGGGTAAATCCATTCATATTTTGTGCATTATCTCTGGCTGATTCCTCCTAGCTTTTCTTTTTCTGCATAGACTAGCCTGAGTATAATCTTTGGCCTCCTAATCATAGAATCATAGAATAGTTAGGGTTGGAAAGGACCTTAAGATCATCTAGTTCCAACCCTTCTGCCATGGGCAGGGCCACCTCACACTAAACCACGCCACTCAAGGCTCTGTCCAACCCAGCCTTGAACACTGCCAGTGATGGAGCATTCACAATTTCCCTGGGCAACCCATGAAGGTTAGAAGAGTTCCAGAGAAAAATGAAAAATTTCTAGGAATGCTCACCATAGAGCTGTCCTCCACAAGACTTCTTTTCCATTCCTGCAGCACTGGCATAAAGTGTAACTGTGAACTGTAAGAGGATACAGCTCTTAGGCCTGCATAAAATAACAGCAAAACAGAGATTTGTCAGCAGTACATTTTGCAGTACTTACAAGTACAGACCATAAAACCAGAAAAACATCATGAATCACTGGTGTTCACAGCACTTGATCTCATTCATGCCAGCCTTCATTTTCTCTTCACTATTCCACACTCTGCTTTAGAAGCACCTTGCTGATTTTATTATTAGTTTAACATTTAACCCATTAGAGAGAAACGGTAGCTAGATGCATAAGACAGGAGCTAAGGGATGACAACAACAAGGTAAGCCAGAGGAGAAAAGACTTAATGCTGATGGGTAAAGACAGGAAAGGTCAATCTCTTTTGTTTCTCCGCAGGTGAAAGAGAGAAAACAAGGAGAGTGATGAGGAAAAAATTAGAAATTGTCATGGACAAAGCAGAACACACTATTTTTGTTAAGTCTGCACATTAGAACTGCACTCCATAGTTCAAGAATGTTAAGCTGGGTCAATCAAGACAGAAGTATAAACATCAATTCTACAAAAAAAAAAAAAAAAAAAAAAAAATCAAGTATAAAAGCAGGATTATTTTTTTCAGGGACAATTTTTCTAGCAGTTTCTGTCCCATTTCCCTTTGGATTTTCTGTTTCCATGCAGCTTGTGTTAGTTCTCAGAGAGCAACACAAAAGAATCACAAAATGGGAGCTGTTCTCTAATAAATAATAAGTCATTTTGTTTTGGAGTTGTACATGTAGCAGGAAAAAAGCAGGAATGAGTGAATTAAATGACTGACTATGTAAAGCAGACGTTTCATTAGCAGTTTGGTCCCACAAAAGTCACTTCCAATCATGGACACTAAAGATATGGTTCTTTTCTAACACTCTCGAAGATATACCTCATATCTCTATATGAATTACTGCTAGTGATACTTTTAGTAACTGGAAATTAGCATTTCCCTGTACGTTGTTAGTTTCTTTATGACAGGTAACTTTTTACCCTTTTTAGAAGTTGAACATGCAGCTAAACTTAAAATGTCCTGGTTTTATCTAAGAATGAAGCTTGACATTACAGCTGAATGGATCTAACCCTAAACTGCTGTCAGAAGAAGCAATCTGACTTCCTCTTTTCTCCCATTATCTATTTATTCCCACCGCTCTGCAATATAGATTTTCCTTCTTTTTCTTGTTCTTTTTCATTTTTTTTCTTTTCAATTTTTTCTTTTTTAATTTCAGTTTTCTCTTTCCTTTCTCATTTTCTTTTCCTTTTGCTTTTTCTTCTTCTTTTTCTGTTCCTGTTTCCATTCGTCTTTCTATTTTAACTATTTCCACTTTTGTCTGTGTTTCCTTTTCCTCTGTTTATTTCTCAGGTTTCCTTCGCTTTCTCCTTTTCTTTTCCTTCCCTTTTCTCTTTCTCTTTCCAGCTGACTTTTTGTTACCATCTTTTTATTTATATTTCCCTTTTTTCATTCTCTCACTTTCTTCTTTTTCATTTCTTTCTTCCTTTTCTTTCTCTTCCCTCTTTCTCTTCTTCTTTTTCTTTCTTCTTTTTCCTTCTCCTTTCTTCCTCTGTCTCCCTTCCTCCCCTTTCTTTTCTCTTCCTCTTCCTTTGTCTTATTTGCTTCCTTTGCTCCTTCTTTCCTTCCTCCCCTCTCCCTCTTTCGCTCCTCCTTTCTGTTTCCTGCCCGCAGGACTTCGGCGGGGCTGGCACGTGAGCCAGGCTTGGTTCCAGGGAAGTGGAGGGCTTCGGGAGGAAAGCTGGGAGCCCCCTCTGAGGGTTGCCAGCAGAGGAAGCGCACAGCAGAGCTTCCGGGCTTTGCCGTGACACCTCCCTTCGGGCCTGCCTTCCGTGATGGAGTAGTACATGTACCAAGGGCAGTCCTGTATGTAGAAGTCCTTTCCCATCTGTTACAATGTTAAAACTGAGATTTGAAACAAGCAACGGCTTAAACTGAGCAGCAGCTTTCCGCTTGTCCTTATAGCAGGTTTCAAACTACTCAGTAAGAATAATCACTGCTTATTTAACTGTTTGGTCAGAATTCAAATTTGGGATGTGCCATAGACACTCATGAAATCACTTCCAAAGAACAAGAAAGTAACAGAGTAACAGCTCTGAGGGAGCCAAAAGTGGCCTTGCAGCTCTTTGAATTTCCATAAAGCAAGTAAATTTAGGTAAGAAAATACACATGCGCTAACATGAATAAAGCTACATGCGTTCAAAGTCAGGAAAGCCAAATGCTAAGCTTTAACTTCCTCAGTTTAACTCTTCATATTGTATATCCTGTAGTTTTTATGGTAGACCATAAATAACAAAATGATACATTAAGATTTCTTTTTAATAAGGAAACCAGGAATAGAAAATACCACGTGTACAACTTGGCCAAATAAACACTGTGGAAACAGTCTTAAATTTTAGTGTTTCCTGAGTCTGGATTGAGGATGTTTTAGACCCATATCTGGACCAAATGATGTGACTTGAGTCCTTCTTAGATATGAAACTGTGGCACAAGATATATTCTTACACTGGTCAAATGCATGTCTCTCTGGTTTAGAGACAAGGACATGGTGCGGGTCAGTGTCCTTATTTTCCTTTTGCCACTTACTTACCTGTAGAAGCTTTTTTTATTAACCTTAGGTCTATCATGGCTTTAGCCTTCCTAATCTGATCCCTGGCTGCTCAGAGAATTTCCCTGTAATCTCATAGACTACCTGCCCCTGCTTCCACCCTCTGTAGGCTTCCTTTTTGTGTTTGAGTTTGTCCATGAGCTCCTTATTCATGCATGGAGGACTCCTGGAATTTCTGCCTTAGTTCCTCTTTGTTAGGATGCACCGCTCCTGAGTTTGCAGGAAGTGATTCTTGAATTCTAATGAGGCTTCTTGGCCCCTTCCTCCCTCCAGGGCTTTACGTCATGGTGTCCTACCAAGCAGATTTCTGAGGAGGCCAGAGTCAGCTCTCCTGAAGTCCAGGGCAGCGAGCTTGCTGTGTGCCTTCTTCACTGCCGTAAAGATCTTGAACTCGACCATTTCATGGTCACTGCAGCCAAGGCTGCCCTTGAGCTTCACCTTTCCCTTCTTGTTAATGAGAACCAGGCCCAGCATAGCACATCTTTATCAGCTCCTCTATTCCTGGGAGAAGGAATTCACCATTAACGTATTCCAGTAATCTCCTGGATTACTTATGCCCTGCTGTGTTTTCCAACACTCCAAAATCTATTGGAGGAAGTCCCCCATGAGGAGCAGGGACTGCTGAACATGAGGCTGCTCCTATCTGTCTATAAATGCCTTATTGACTTGGTCTTCCTTGTTGGGCAGAAAGCAACTGTTTGTAGCAGACCCTGATTATAATGTCACCTGTCCCTGACCTCCCATTAATCCTGATCCATAAGCTCTTTGTCAGCTCCTCATCCATCCCCAGGAGAAGCTCCACACAGTCCAGCTGGTCATTGACAAAAAAGGGTGACACTCACTCCTCATCTCCCATCCCTGTCCTTCCCGAAGAGCCTGTATCCTTTTGTTCCATATTCTTCCATATATTCTGGCAAGGGTCCCCAAAATATTAAATAAACTCAAAAGAAAAATTAAAATACTTCTTTATGTGCAAATATTTCTTGGGGCGGTTGCCTAAAGTCCCTAGAGTTCACTGCAGCTTCCCCTCTCCATAAAAAATATTAACTAACAACTTCACTATGATCCTTTCCAAATCAATCATTTAGCTAGCTGGGCAATATCCAAGTAACCTCTGAGTTGCATTAGAGGTTTTCCTTGCTGTCAGTAAATAATTGTTTTATCTGCAATTAAAAAGCAATGAGTATGCTAGTGTACAGTAACATAAGATGCATATAAAATGTGACAGAGAAGGAAAGCAGTTTCTTCTAGCCAAAAGGAGGAACAGAGTAAAACTATGTTAAGGAATTTCAAAATGATACATTAGTAAGTTCATCCTCCGAATATGAACATGAACCTCAGAATATGAACATGAACAGAACATGTTTCCTGGAGTCTCCAGAACCAGGTTGCAAGAGCAGATGGGACAAACACCTCTAGGAAGGACACGCATTCCGTCTCAGGCAGTAAGCAGAGGTCTCAACTCTTCTATCAGCACTGCTTTCTCTGGCAGGAGAGGATCTCTACAAAGAGTGCCCAGCAGACTTATTGCTACCCGATCTTTTTTGCCAGGCTAACCATTATATTACAAATTCTAGTCTTATGAGGTCTTCTCCTGTTATTTTTAATACATACTTACACTGTTATCTACACTGTTTTCAAGGCAGAGGGAGTAAACTGTAAATTCATAGAATCATAGAATAGTTAGGGTTGGAAAGGACCTTAAGGTTCCAACACTCCTGCCACAGGAAGGGACCCCTTACACAAAACCACATGACCCAAGGTTCTGTCCAAACTGGCCTTGAACCCTGCCAGGGGTGGAGCATTCACAACTTCCCTGGGCAGCCCATTCCAGTGCCTCACCACCCTTACAGTAAAAATTTCTTCCTCATATCCAGTCTAAACCTCCCCTGTTTAAGTTTGAACCCATTACTTCTTGTCCTATCACTACAGTCCCTAATGAAGAGTCCCTTCCCAGCATCCCTATAGGCCCCCTTCAGATGTTGGAAGACTGCTCTGAGGTCTCCACGCAGCCTTCTCTTCTCCAGGCTGAACAGCCCCAACTTTCTCATCCTATCTTCATATGGGAGGTGCTCCAGTCCCCTGATCATCCTCATGGTCCTCCTCTGGACTTGTTCCAACAGTTCCATATTCCTTTTTATGTTGAAGACACCAGAACTGTACGCAGTAAAATAGATATGCCCAACTGTATTCTTTCAACTAGTTTGCTGTGGTATGAGTCCTTGTATAGCTTCTCAGCATGCTCTGATTTACCTTGCTACTCTGGTGGGTTAAGTTTGTTCAGAACAGAAATATATGAAGAATCTATATTTTATTCCCCTTCGAAAACTGACTGGGAACCAGCAAAAACCACTTACCATGGGTTTCCAGGTAATGCTGGTGAGGTTGGATTCTTTGAAATGTTTTCTGAAAAGTCTTGAAAAGTTGGAACTGGCTTGTTCAGCAAAACAGCAAGTAGAAGGCATAAAAAAAAAGGAGTTTGGAGTTTTTTAATTATGTACTTTCTTCAGGGGTCCCTAGTGCCAGTGTTTTGGAAGCATATTCTGCATCAGTTTTTCTTTCCAATGAAAACTGGTGAGAGTCCAACACTCTCATCTTTTGGGTTTTTTTTTTTTGTTGTTGTTGTTTGGTTGGGTTTTGGTTTTTGTTTTGTTTTTTGTTGTTGTTGTTGTTGTTTTTGTTGTTGTTTAAGTATAACCTTGTTAAGCAATTTTAGCAAATAAAAAGTTTAATTCCCCCCCCCCCCGACATATGGGATGTTAAAGCCCTGGTTTCACACTCAGTTTCCCACCAGTGGTTTTTTGCATCCATCCCAGGAGTAAAAGTAATGAATAGGAACAGAAAAATTCACACGAATGGGGTCTTGTAGAGAAACTATCAGTTCTAATGAGCAATTTGTGATGGGCTTCAGGTAGCACAAATAACATATACAGTGTAACTAGAATATCAAATGTGAAATACAGGACAACGTTAAATCAGGAAATTAAAATTATGCTTCCCGGTATAAATTAATCTATGCTGCAGATAGAGACTTGGTTGACGGTTTTGGAGTTGGTCCATGTATGTAAGATTTCACAGAAAGAACGGAAGAAGGAACATGCAGCTGGGGACAGGATGAAGAAGAAAGTGATAGTTTCAGCCACAGCATTAGAGTGCTCTGGCTTTCATGACTCAGGACATGATCTAGAACATGTCAGATCATCACAAAGTTCTTTGTCTGGGCTTAGCCCACTGGCACCCTCATTCGCAGCTACACTTCGTGGTTAGAAAAAGACAAATTAGTAGCCAACCCTTACTGTGGTTAGGTGGGGGTAGTGGTTTTCATTATCAGCTTTTACCTGCCTTGGATATCACAGCATTCAGGATGTTTCTTCAATTACTTTGTTGCAGCAGCCCAGAAAATTCAGAGACACTGAGCAGGGTCAGGAAGGGTGAGATGAAGCGTTAAGGTTTATAGTCTTTAGGCATTTAGCAGTTTAGTTTATCTAGCAAAGGGTTAGTACAATTTTTTAATGGGAGGATTTGTCCCCTCCCTTTTATATCTCGATGGAAAAGTAATAAATCTCCTTAAGGTTTGGTTTGGCTGAGATGCTGACATGGAAGGTTTCATCACACTTTAAGTAATGAACATGTAAAAAAAAGAGTTAAGGCAGTTCCAAGTTTGAATCCCCAAAAATATAGTCTTAATTACTGAGCAAAACATATAAAGTAGATAATGCAATTGGTTATCCGGGACATACCGTGGATATCCATAATACAACTGCCTCTGCCAGAATTCTTTCTCAAATTGTTACTGTGACAAAAAAAAAAAAAAAAAAAAAAAAAAAAAGATAAGAGTTTTGCCTTTAAAGCTCCTCCTATACCATGTTCCCTTAGAGTCATATTATAGCCCATTTTTACAACAGAAATCCCTAGAGAAAGCAAAAGGAAATTTCAAAAGCCCTTTATTTCAACAGAGTTGGCTCATCATAAACAATTGTTTCAAGTACAATTATTTATCTGAAGACCAGAACCTTAGTAAACAGGAAAAACTGATATAACAAAGCTTATATTAAAATATCTTGTTTGCAGTGTTATGGCCTATTGCTAAACCTGGCATATCTTGTAACTGTTGGGTGATTACCCAAGAGAAATCTGTCATTAACCGTTTTTTTTCTGTGCTTGCTTTGTGTTTTGTTTATGCCAAAGCCCTGAATCTGAATCTAACTAAACATGCAGGAATGCCTGTCAAGGAAAAGATTAACTCCTGCTTAATACATTGTCCTAACCTGTTAAAACTGTGAAGGTAAATAAAACTGCCCAAAGCAATATCAGATTCACCACAGGGTTCATCAGTCCTGACTGGTAACCGAGGTTGGCTGTCAGCAAAATAAATCACTCATTTGTCCAACAGTTAATAAAGTTGGAGTTTTCAGTTCATATACTCACATTATGTATCATTCAAATGACAATGACGCATATTGCTGTGTTGGCTGGTCTTGGTAAATGAGCAGTGCAAAGTCAGTTCAGGAGTCTCTGAAGAGCAGAAGCAGGACCAACAACCTGGACTTCCACACATCCTGTCCACCTCAGGAAGTGGGGAGAAGGACATCAATTCCATCTCCTCATTTCTTTCTGAGCTACAGATCCTTCTCAGCCATCTGCTTCAGTGATCACCCAGCTGAAGAGAAATCACTAGCTAGTTTTCCTGTGAGCAACCAAAAGGTGCACAATTGAAGACCTTCTTTTCTAATCTGCTTTGCCAAATCTGCCATCCATATGATTGTTGTGATCAGTGCAGTTGCTGAAGATATTTTCCCAGTCCCAAAGGCAAATTCAAGACGGGATTTTTTTTTTTTGTTGTTGTTAGAACAATGCTTTTATTTCCTGACTGCTAGGAGTGGCAAGCTCTGCCAACATTGGGTTATCCATATAAGGTTTTGAGGAATTTAAAATTAATATGTAAAGAGCTAGGGAAATCATTTGAGTCTGGTCTCTTGTCTAATATATTTTGTGCCTTTTCTGTAGGTGCCTACAAGAACTGTGTATTAACAGAATTATGGGGAAGGAATGTATTTTAATGTCATAGTTCCATAACATTGTTTTTTAAAATCTACTTTTTGAAAAATACAGTCATGTTTATAAGTATCTCACAGATTTATATTATATAGTGTTCAATTTATTTTACAGAAGCGTATAGTAAATTCTAAGTATGAAAGTTTTAGGTAATATAAAATTGTTCGTTTGGAAATTATTTATTTAGAGGTGAACAAATGTGTGTTATTTCATAGATGGGTATTTACAGGATGTCCTTCAAATACCACTAGGAATTCCTACTTATAGTATCATCATTCTTGGAAAAGTTGGTTCTAGGTAGAAGCTCATTTTTTATCCTCTGCTATATTTATTGTCTCTAAAAAACATATGTTAAAATGTATTTTATTTAATATGTTAAAATAACATCTGTTAAAATACACATATTTTAAAATAAGAGATAAGTATAGTCATTGTAATTAAAAGTAAAGTGGTTTTCCACCTTTTCTAATTAAAAAATCTGTTTCATCAGACTGTTGTTTGGCAACTAAGGAGTGAACGGTAACTCAGTACCTAGGTAAACATCATGGTAACATTTTAAACAATTGTAATTGTATTTATTACAATGCATATTTTAATTATTGATATGATTTTAATTATGAAACTGTAGCTATTAAACCATTTATGTGGCCTTTAAATCTTTTAGAAACCTGGTTCCAGCAGTCAGGATTTCACAATCACTTTGTTAACTATCTAATAATTTCCTGCACAACTAGACAATGCTGATATAGGTCATAGCACTATTGCTTTTGAGCACTGTACCATGGTAGCCTCTAAATTGCAATTAACTTTTCCCTGTATGGAGACCCAGGGTGAACATTTGGAGCAGAACATTCTAGACTTTTTTGCAGTGGATCTAGACATCATTTTCAGATATTGCTCCTTGGAAATTGTTGGTATAAATGAAGACTATTTGTATAATGATATTTAGGGTTGATGAGCTCAACAACCCAAATTTTCATCAGCTGCCGTGCCTCTGGAATTTAGTGTCAAAGAAAGAGATGTTCCAGGAAAGGAAAATACTTCCAGCCTGTATCAGAATTAAAACCTTCAACTGATGCAAGTAAAATAGTCCTTGTTTCCCAAGGCCCAAAGTGGGGTTTGAGCTGCTTCCAAATGTAACTTAAGTTTAAAATTTCTAAATGAAGAGGGAAGTTTTTGAAGCACATTTTTATTGAGCTGTTTTGGAATTTTCTTTCAGATTTTTTTTTTTCCTCCTAAACAGAAATTTATATTTTCATATTAAAAAAATCACTGTTCTTAAGATTAAAACTGACAATTCTGACTTTGCAAATTGTTTTGTAGTGGATTTGGAAAGTGCAAGGAGATCAAGACTTCCCACACCATGAATGTGGGGAGCCTTGGAGGGGAGGCTGCCAGCCTTAGAGCAAGGCAAGGCGCTCCAGATCCCTTGTTCTGCCCTTTTATGCCCTTTTACAGCAGATCTTCCTGGCCTTGCCTACTGCCTCTCAGCTGACATTTTCAGGTTTCCTGATTCTGCTGTAGGACAGTAACACAGCAGGTACAGTCCAGTACTTATTTCAATTTTATAATAGAAAAAAAAAAAGGAGATTCAGAGATATGAAAAATTCTAAAGTTTTTTTGTGGCTTGGAACAAAACTTTACTTTTTCTCAATCCAGATTTAATTTTTATTAGCACTAAAAAGGAATAATCCTGTCTTATTTAAATAAAAATGTTGAGTAACACTTGAATTTCTTTCCTACTGAAATCGTTGTCACAGGCCTGACTATGCTCATAGAATTTATTTGATTTTGAGCTATGCTTGCTGGGCAAAAAGTATAAGATTATGCTCTGCTGGTAGTTAGAGAAAGGGACAAAGACCTATTTTTGTTAAAATGAAACCAAAAGCCAAGTCTGTGTATTACAAATGTGTGTGGGAAACTTGCTTTTAGGAAATTTTAGGCATGATTCATAAAACACAACTGAAACCTTTATTGTATGAACACAAGGAATCTGGGAGTAAAATGGATGAAGAGCTGCTAATACAGGATAAGAAACCAGAGATGGCAGAAGTAACAAACAGCTACTGTACCTGAAGCATAGGTTTAGGATTTGGAGGAACAGACAAACATAAGAATGAAGGTGCCAAACTGAACACTTCTGATGACAGACACTGAAAATATAAATAAAAGAAAATCTAATTGAGTAAAAAAGTCAGTCTGTGATGAAGAATGATGGTGCAAATTTTTTTGAGATTAATGGTGCAAATCTCTGTGAATAGATTAGTTTTGATTTGGATATAAACAAAGATCTTGGTAATTTTGGTTAAGACAAATACTACTGCAAATTTGTTATTGTGGTAAATTATAACACTGGATAAACAATCTATGAATAACAGGGCTAGTTAGCCCTGGATAGAGTAGCTCTCACCTGACAACTGAGCCTGTAAGAGGTGACTATCTAGATTTTGGTTGGGCAAATAGTTAAAAGCTATCTTAAAAGAGGCGGCATGAAAAAGAAGTGCAGTTCGGACATTCCATTTCAGATGGGTTAGCTAAGAAACTCTGGGAGGTAGTTCATAATAGAATGGTTTGGGTTGGAAAGGACCTTAAAGATTATCCAGTTTTAACTCCACCTTCTATGGACAGGGACACCTTCCACTAGACCAGGTTGCTCAAAGCCTCATACAACCTGGACTTGAGTACTGCCAGGTATGGGGCCAGCCATAACTTCTCTGGGCAACCTCTGCCAGTGCCTCGCCACTCTCACAGTGAAGAATTTTCTCCTGATACCTAATCAAAATCTACACTCTTTCAGTTTAAACCTTTCCCCTATGTCCAATCACTATAGGCCCTTGTAAAAAGTCCCTCTCCAGGTTTCTTTCCATTTTAGGCATTGGAAGCTGCTCTGAGGTCTCCCTGAAGCCTTCTCGTCTCCAGGCTGAACAAACCCAGCTCTCTCAGCCTGTTTTCATAGGAAAGGTGCTCCAGTCCGTGTCTAATATACTAACCAGGTTAAGAACTATATAGGAGACCTAAAAAGTTTTTAGACTAAAAATGCAAATATTAATCATGGTTTGCATTGCAAATAGTTGGAGCAAAGAAATAAAAGGAAGAGGTGTTCATAAATAATCCAATAAATAAAGAGATGAAAAAGGCTATTTCCTTTATGAGGAAAAAGTTTGGCTAAAACATGCTCAAAATTAAAAATTTATAGGGATAAGTCAAGAAATATCAAAAGTCTATAAGCTTCTTAACAGAAGACTAATACAAGTCATAAGTTCACTAGCCACATAACTGAAAAGGAGATAAAAACAGAGGGATAGATGTGCTCTGGCAAAAGAAAAATAGATCTACATAACAGCTCCCAAACTAAACAAGTATTTTCCCTCAGGTTCAACAAAAAGTTTTGATGCTGAATACCAGAAAAAATGCACAATCAAAATGGGGGGGGGTGGGGGAGATGAGAATGAAATGGATCACAACCCAGGTAGACTTAAACATTCATTGAGTTTAGTATCTCTCTTAATGGGAACAGAGTAATCCATCTTGCAGAATTCTAAAACTGAGACAAACCAAACATTTTGATTCAAAAATTTGCTGAGGCAGCATGTACACCCAGTTCTCTGGACATTAAAGCTTTTTCCAAAATACACAGTACTTTGGCTTATCTCCCTGCTTTGCATGAGCAAATTTGAAATTTGAAGGAATTATGTGAGTTGTTTAGAAGGGGTTCCCTGATTACTAAATTATGAGGTGTTTTGGGTTTGTGATAAAAGATAGTGCCAGTCCCACATTTCATCTTGCAGCATCAGTAAGTGGCTTTGGAATTAATTCAGTTTTGGGACACTTAGTGGAATTTATTGAGTGACAAATATTCTGAACTATAGGAGGTGGCAAGTGTTAAAAAACGTAATCCTGAATGCTTTCCACTCTTGCTTGACAATGTCTATGTAGTTGTGACCATATTTTCACATTTATGTTGTAAAGGTTTTTTAAATATTGGAAATCTCTGTGAGTCATTTAGATTAGATGAGATTCACTTACAAAATTCACTTGTATATCTAAAAAAGTGTAATCTTTAGGTGGCAATGGGCATTGGGAGGTATAGTTTTGATTGCTGTTGTATGAGACAATGAAATTCAATTTGAAGACTCTTAGTGCTACATGAAAGATCTCCTGCAGCCATGAGTCGGGAAGTGTAGTTGCATTATAAAATCACCCAACACTTTCATGTGCATTCCAAATATATTGCTTAATTAACTTTTTACCTCTAGGTTTTATGCTGAATGCTCTGTCTTTCCACAACCAGAATACATTCTGGCTCTATGATTTAGCTGAATTGACAGCAACGTTCTGTGCCCATGCCTGATCTAGAATCTATCTGTATTTATAGGAGCTGTACTTTGAAAGACATATAGTATGCCAAAAAGACACATATACTGTGATCAGAACAAGGTATAATGTAAGCCAATATAAAATATGTATAGAAACGTATATATATAAACCAACACCAAACTCTAGTTAAAAATCTTCATATATGTGATTATCAGCTATTGTACAGCCAAATCTCACTTTTTCATTGTATCTAATTCAGAAACCTTTGGTGTGTCTTACCGATACAGAGGTACCCTGCTAAGTGCTTTGATTCTCCACTGCCAAGGAACACCTTAAGGGATCACATGTGCAGGTTATTGAGTCACGGAATCATAGAACATTTGGGTTCGAAGAGACCTTAAAGCTCATTTGGTTCCAACACACCTGCCACAAGCAGGGACACCTTCCACTGGACCAGGTTGCTCAAAGCCCAGTCCAACCTGGCATTGAACACTTCCAGGGATGGGGCAGCCACAGATTCTCAGGCAAGCTGTTCCAGTGTCTCACCACTCCCAGAGTGAAGGACTTCTTAATATCTAATCTTAATATCATCTTAAAGCCATTCCACCTTGTCCTTGTGGTGGGACAGCAAGAGCTTTCTCATAGGCCCCTTTAAGTACTGGAAGGCATCTATAGGGTCTTGAATTATTGAATATCCAGGCAAATTCATGGCACTGGAAACAAAGTTGCCATAGTTACTATTTTCCACTATCGTATTTCAATTTAATTGGAAAAGCTGTTCAGTGTTACCCATCTCTGGAACACTGGCTGGCAATTAAAACAGAAAATTTTATAAGTCTGTAATTTTTGTAAAATGAGTGAAATCAGAACTGACATAATGAAATCCTTGTTGGAATTTTAATTTAAACACAAAGTTTATTTTTGCCAGATTTAAAAGAACATCTGGCTCCTCCAGTAGTTCAAGGAACACTCTTTGTATAAAATAAAATGCTTTGCTACCTCAAGTTAAAACAAATCGATTTGTTTAGTTTTCTACTTTCTAATATTTCAGTTTGTGTTATGTCTGGAACCTAGCAAGATGAATCAATAGCATCACATCTTTGCTCTGCTGGAACCTAGAGAGAACATACTGTACCAGATGTTATTATGAACCAGCTGCAGAAGCAGAGCGAATGCCTGGTTTGTCAAAATTCACTGAAGCAGAAGCTTTCAGCAGCTTAGTCAATCTATCAAGACTTATCAAGACATGCTTCCACAAGAGCTACTTATGAGTAGCACAAGTTGTTCATTCTAGTATTCTTCATCCAAGTTCATATTAAATACATCTGATGATTTAATGTGAAGAAACATTGCTACTGCCAGGTAAAATGGCTTCACAAATGTGTCAGTGGCTATCATACACATGTATGCACTCTTAGCTTCTAAACTTATTTTCAGCCTGTTTGACAATCAGAGCAAAATGGTTTTAATACTCTGTTATTTTTTTTTTTCCAATTGGACTATAGTCTCCTGACCTAAGAGTTTCTGCTTTGTGTCAAAGAGTAAGTCAAGTTCTAAACTCTCTTCTCATATATGAAATCTAGTATTTAGACTATGATAAAGCAGGTGTCAAGGAGAGTAGAAAAAAATATCTGCTGAAATGAATCTGTACAAAACATATCACTTCCACCGAATATCTCTTCAGCAGATGCTGACAAATCCCTATCTCTCGTCTCCCACTTGAATGCTGCAGTGCCTGAAAAAATCTGTTAGGAAGACAATTCACAAGAGAGATTAGATTTCTTGCTGCTTCTAAAGGTATTTAAAATGGGAACTGGAAAACCTGAGCTGTCAAAAGAACTAGCTACTGCATAAAGACTGTTCTGTTCTGCTTATTATTCATGATGGCAGCAGACAAATTCCTCTCTACATTAACTCTGATGATGAGTTCTCTTATGATTATGAAATCCAAGGACTGTTTTCAGCACACAATTGTCAGACTAATTTAGTGTAGCTCTTGCTCTAAAAATAAAAAAAGAAATTAAAAAAGAAATTAAAAAAAGGCTCTCCAACTAGCTGGACACTGGTTGTTTCAAATACACTTAAATCCCTGTAAATCATCATCAGCCATTTTCTCTTGTTGGGAGCATCATGAGCTCATAAATCAGTGGACTTTTCACATTTTTATGATAATCTCTAGAAGATCTTTATAACTCTTAAGATGATTCCCACAAGTGTTTACCACACTTAAATGTCTAAGGGGATAGTCTGCCCTCACACATTTGGAGACATGTCCAACCACTTCAAATGTACATTAGAGAAATTTCTGATGTACTTGCTCTCAGTAGGACTTCAGTGTCTGTTATCTCCTGACGCCAGAGAATTTCTATTTTCTTTGAGGCAACTTAAAGAGAAGTGAAAGTTTCTTAATGTGTCTGCATGACAACACACTGGAGATGTTGCAGAATTGTCTTGCAGGACTTAAGTTTTGATCTCAGTTTGATGCCTTCTCATTTCACAGTCTCATCCAGAGTCTTCTAAAACCCTTACAGCCTTTGATAATCTGCGGTTCAGTTCATCATGTGGGTGTGCATCCTATAAATGGTGCTTCTTAGTGAATGACTTCATCCAGAGCAAACAGCAATCACTTAATGGTGATGTTAACTCACATTAAGAGGAGGTGGTTGATAAATTAATTTTATCATTAACTGAAGACTAGAAACAAAGTTATTAGCAGTCCTGTGGACGTTACAGCTACTGATAACACACTTTTTTTCAACAGAGTACTAGGATCACCTGGATTTCTGTTATGTGGAACCAATGGACCAGAAAATGAGGAACCTAACACTGAGTTCATGAACGAACATTAGTAAAACAAGAAAGGTCTTCAGAGAGCAGAAGATTTCATTAAAGATCTGAGCTGAAAATCCTGGATGGAAATGGAGACTAGGTGAAGACAACGTGCAATTATTTCCCCATTTTGGGGAAGACAGTTGATAAATGAAAGGCAATTCATAACATAGGAAGAAAGGTAAGGTAAAGGAAAATGATTAAATCAAAATGAAAAACTGCTCTCCTTAAATATTTATGACTTAGACTGATGAGACTCTTATTCCTGACAGACAAGTTGCAGACTAACAGGCTTTTAATTGTCCTTGATGCAATTAGGGGTGATGTCTTTAGCTAAATCCTGAGTTCCAGCCATAGTTTATGTAAGTCGTTCACATTACTCAACTTATAATGATGTACTTGGCTTCACTGTTTCTGGTCTGGTTTTAATTTGTCTGACATTACATTCTAAGACTGCAGTGACTCAGATTTCCTTTAGTTTTACAACAAAAAGCACTAGCATATATCTCATGATGCATCCCAAATTTATTCACTTGTTTGCTGTCCTCTTATGCAGGCTTGTCAGGCAGGTGTATCAAGACACATACCTCTGAATTCAGAGGATACATAGAAACTCCTTGCTGTAGTCACACAATAGTGACTTCTTCGCCATATAAAGACTGACTTTTATTTGAATTTTTTGATGTAATTTGAAAATTTTCAGTCCGGGATGTTTCTGAGAAATGATTTAATCATAGTCCTGTATTTCTATTAGAGATTCAGATCTATGTCTTCCTTCTTAGAGCCATTTTGGGGTTTTTAAGGGATGGAGGAGAAAGCTGTACTCAAAATCTCCTATGTAGGAGAAAATAAGAATTGCTCATAATTTACTTGGCAGTGCTTCCAACAAACCTTGCTTAACCTTTATTTAGATAAAGCACTGTTAAATTTGATAAGTCTTTATCTGGAGCAGGAAGGCAGGAGAGCTGGCCACTGTGTTGTTACTGTATGTATTTAATCATAAAATAAAGATCTGCTATGCATCTTAATTGGCTTCAAGTCAAATTAGTATTTTTGCTGTAAGCAACAAAACCAGCTACCTTAATGTTCACAGTAATAGAGTGAAATAGATTCAGGAATTTTAGTAGACTTTGGGATATGGCTTTTGTGTATATTCAGACATCAGAAACCATGGTGTAAACTGCAGCATATGCCAACCAAAGCGTGCACTCAGATTCCCACGGTAGTCTATATTTCTATTGTTTCTATATGCGTATGGTGTCATTATCACTGGGATCAGCTAGCACTGTTAAAATTAAAGTTATTAAAATTAAACCAGAGAGTTAAGTGTATGCTATTGTCTTACCTTCACTTTGCCATCACATACACAACCAGAATGCAATATGTCCTTGAAGAAAAAGCCTAAGGAAAGAAAAGATGAACTGTAAGCAGGCACAGAATTTTTTGAAAAACAGAAAGAACAGTTTTTCTGCTGTGCCTGAAAATAAGAGAAAATTCAAAGGGACTTGAACAACCATTAGTAAAGCATTTTTGAACAAGCATTAGTAAAACAAGAAAGGTCTTCAGAGAGCAGAAGATTTCATTAAAGATCTGGGTTGAAAATCCTGGATGGAAATGGAGACTAGGTGAAGACAACATGCAATTATTTCCCCATATTTCCCCATTTTCCCCATTTCCCAAGGGACTTTTAATTACATTCCTTGTCTCTAGATTCCTATGGATATTCTTTTGGGCCTATCCCTCCAGACTTATTAGGTAGTGGGAAAGAGAGCAGAAGGAGACATCTAGAGGTCCTAGCAAAGACAGATGGTTTGTGAGAGAAGAATGCATGTTCTTCTACTTTGATTGGAGAATATTCTTCCTAGGGCTTCAATAATCAGTAGAACCAATGTAGTAAGCTGAGTTCAGAGGCACCGTGTAACGATTACAGAGAACTCTGGATTTGACTGACCCTGAGAAGCAACACAGTGATGCTTGAGAAGTCGCATTATGGCAACAAACATGTTCTTTGCGTGTGTAAAGACTTGGTCACATCATACCTTTAATTCTACACATAATTAAGGTAAAGCATTTAATAATTCTGCATTATGTTCAGCTATAATCTCTAAATAATTCCTTAAAAAAAAGGAAAAAGATGACCTTGAGATCCTGAACTACAAACTGTAGCAGCTGGGTGCAGAGACCTAAAATTTTGTGGGCAAGGTCTGCAACATCTCATCCTCTGTGGATAAATAAAATGACAAACCTACACAAAATGCTCACCAGAAAGTTTTGAATAAAGTCTGTGTTGGAACAGCACTATCTTAGTTATACCTAGATAGATTCATCATTAACAACAAGAACTCAAAAAAATGTATAAGATGATTTTGCCAACATAAAAAGACAGTTGTAAACATTTTCTTGTTCTCTGATTACTGCAATAGTTTTAATGGAAGTTATGTATTTCTTCAAATATCAAAACATGTTCTATATTCCTGCAGTGGCCAAAAAAATAACTAGGAAATCATGAGTTCTGACCATGGAGAAAGCTTGTGTGTATGCCTGCAAGCTGTTGTTGGTTTATTCTGTTCCTTTGCATTTATTTTTCTGTGGTACCCTCAGCACTGACCCCTGAAAAGCAGGCACAAAACCCCAACTTATTTTTATTTTCTATGAAGAAATGGCCAAAATCAAAGATAAATATAGAAGACTGTATGGCTATTGTCCTGATTCATTTTGGCAGCTCAGAATAAGCTTATGTAAAATCCAATTGGTTCCTGGAGTTTGACCATATGTCATTATTGATGCCTTTCCTGGGGTCCTAGCTCAAATTCACTCAATCATCCCCTGAAGCTACTTCAATGATTCCAGATCTTTTTCTTCAGGGCACACTGTTCCAAAAGCAGTATTTGTTTTCTCAGAAATTACTATACTGGCATACCAAAAGAAACTTTACATCCCCACATGTGCATTTATAACATAGAAGATCCCAAGATTTCAATAAGCAGTGCAAAGTGACACCGATGAAAACAATCAGCTTTCAAACTGAAGCACAATGGATCCATAGCCAGTGGAAAGGTTTATTTTTCCCTTTCCAAGGTCACTTCAGTTGGCTTCAGATTAGTCATTAAGATTATTATTTTCCTATGAGGACAATGAGGAAGGTCTACATTCCTCATTCGATTATACAATTCACCTTGACATGCTTTTTACATTTGAAACCATCCCAAAAAATGTAAAATATGATAGTTTTGTTACATAGATGTTTTATTTTCAGAACAGCATTAATAGGAACATTAGAGTTTCAGGAAGAGCAATAAAAGTAAAAACACACATTACATAATGTAGTTTAAAGAACCTGCAAAGAATTAGTTGGAACTGTAAATACACTCAGATGGACTGTAACAATTTTGAATCATAAGGAGATCACTAAGACTCAAATTTCATATGGGCAAAACTCTACTTTTCTAACTCACATGAGTAGACCCTTGGGAGTCAATGAAACAAGAAAGAAGTAATTTTGTTTACATAAGGCTTACAGAGAAGAAAAACATGTCCTATCTGCATATTCCATGTTATTTCTTCTTAGGACAGACATGAAAGCTATCCTTACAACAGTAATTGTTTAAAATCCCATCTTAACCTGCCTCCTTCTTGAGGTGACCAATTTGCCATAGCAAGAGCCAAGAATGGTGACAATTAAAGGGAAAGGACCATCAGTCATCCCAAGCATAAGTGTAGGATTAGTAAACTAAGGAAGCTTCATTCAAGGACATACAGGACCTCCAGAGCAGAGATGTTTGGGCAAGTACCAGTCCCAACGGCAATGTCACCACATTGCCATAAAATCCTTCTGGTTTTCTGTTGATCTGCACTCTACTCCTTGCAAAGTTAATACAAAGCGTTGCTGTCTTACAAGTTATACCCAGGAGAGGTTCACAGCTCCAATGCATTAAACTGTGTCTAAACTAATGTGAAGTCTGCATCCATAACTAGTGTGGCCCACTGGAGAGGAAGCCTTTGTAAGGCTCAGATGTGAACCCCAACTTGAATCTTAAACTATGAAATTTGAAAAAAAAAAACAACCCAACAAATTTATTTATTTACATTCCAATTCCATAACTTTAAGGGGTTTCATATTATGCAGAATACTAAGTAGCAGCAGAATACTAAGTAGCAGCAGCTTGTGTACATTTTTCTCAAACTGCACCATTTTGTGAGTTTTCTCTTCCTCTTTAACACCAGAAAAAAACATTCTGTTTTAAATGTATTAGAAATCTATGGCTTTTCCGGATAGTACCATGAAGAACCATTTGTAAGATTAAAAATTAATATAATTTCTGAGTCTAGCAAGATGATTTAAAAGAAATTATCCTGTTTACCATATCCTTTATCGTATGGTCAACATAATTATTGAGACTGAATCCTTATTTAAATTTATTATATTAAAAATGCAAGTGCCATTAAACACACACACACTCTTCATGCTGAAACTCCTTTACAAACCAATAAAAACTAGAAAAAGACCTATCAAAATAACCTGTGTCCTCTCTTGCTGTTATATTCGCCAATATAAACTGACCTGCTCTTCAGAGAAAAGGAAGTACTGGGGCACTCAGAGGAGGAAGCGGGGTGCAAGTAGTTATCCTCATGGACAGATATCAGAGGCCACGTTTGTCAGTCCTACCAATTTTGAAGTGTCAGTGGAAGTGCCAAGGCCATGCTTACAGTAATTGGTCTTTGGCTGCATGTCTCTCACCACCCGCCATAGAACATTTATACTTGAAAGCCTCTCTTTAACAAGTACAGATGCTGCAAGACAGGGGACATATGGGACTGTATTATCCCTTAGTCTAATCCAGGATGCTGATGAGATGTTTTCCTTGGGTGAAGCTTCAGGCCCACAGAGAAACCTCCATGTTGGCCTAAGCAGAAAATAAAACGGAAGAAAAAGAACACTGATGTGACAAAACTGTCTCTCTCTGCATAATGTGTCCTCCATGCACAAGCCCATAGTAGTCCAATGACAAGGCAAATATTGAAAAAGATGATTTTTAAGGTAGCACACCCATGTCAGAAAGGGAATACAGAAGTAGCAAACATAGTTTTCTGAAAGTGAGTCTCTTTCTGACAGTACAGTATTTACACCAGAAATGTAAGTACCAAAATATTCTGATATCTGTAAGTTTTCAGTAGCCATAGTGGTCCTGTCTTTCCTCTGTGTTTCTCTCAAGAGACAGGCATTCTTCGTAAGAAGCAATGCATTATGAAAACCAAAACTAACAGAAGAGGTCTGCCTAATATACAGTAGCAACACAAAACTGAGCAATCGTAGGCAGGAATGCTCAAAGGCAGTTCAACCTTTCCAAGGCTAAGACATGAGAGTCTTATTAAAAAAAAAAAAAAAAAGTAGCATCAAAACCGGACTTGATTAAATTTGTTCACAAACCTCTTGGAATGATTCTAGCTGGAATACAAATCTCTAAGTTTTTGGCCCAGGAGAAAGAACACCAGTAAACCCATGCTAGCTTTTGCAGCATTTTGCTTGTACAATCTGATCAGAGTTTAGCTTGTAGGATCCAAACACACTTGAGCAACATTTGATTATGATTATTTTATTTGATTTTTTGAAGTATTTGCACAATATTCTTGTTACTTTGAAGATACCTCACTTCAAGCTGTTCAGCTTTTATTCAACAAAGCCAAACACAATTTCTTTTTATGAAACACTGTAAATATAGAAAGCTGTAAATTAAGTTGCTTTGGAACAGAGAAAGCAATTTTAAGAAATGTCAAGTGATATATCTAGTTCAGAAATCGCTCTCCATGGGAAGGCACAGGACTTTCCCTATGTTCCTGCCATAATAGGAAGCAAAAAGGCTAATTCAGTTTCAGGCCAGAAAAAAAGAAAATAACTGTGTGCTTACATTAAAACACATACCAGTAGATAGAAATATGCCTTTCATATGCTGAGCCATCCAACCATTTAACTCTAGATAGACCTGAAAGATATTCTTTTGAATGGGCTAGTAACTACTCAACTTTATATAACTCTAAAAACCTTTCCATACAGTAAGATATTGGATAAAAATTTTCCAAACTGATCTACTGAGCAGAGCTTGAATTCCCTGAACAGTGATGATAACTTAGCTTAGTTGAAGCACTTCTACACAAGCAATTCCAGCTGATCATTACTATGTCACTGTTCTGTGCTTCAGAGGTCACCTCTTGGCAGAGTGTATGATTTGCAGCTTTTGCTGCAAGAAGGCAACCAACATAGAAACCTGCTTTTCAGCACACAGAAGTAGGGCCAAGGCAGGGCAGCATGCTTGCTTGAAGGAGGGAGTTGAAATGCTGTATATATATAGACTTAGAGGAACAACAGCCTTGGCAAGGCAAGCTGAGTCTGATTAGGAAAGCACAGACAGAAAGCAGGACCTCAGTGGTAGGGTCCTGAATGTAGGGGTTTGCAGGAGAAAAATTGCAAGAAAGGGAGAGAGAAATGTTAGACCTCCATTTCACACACAGAACCTGCATTAAACACAACCAGATTTCAGAAAAGCCATCTGATAAAAGAAAAAATAGAAGGCCAATGTAGCATTATATGTAAAATATTATTTGTGCAAAACAAGTCACAAACCAGTCCTATAGCATGCTGGTCAAGTGGGTAAACTACTGAAAAGAAAGAGCCCTAGAAAACCTGTAATCTTATTCCCACAAAAGAATTTTTTGTTCTAAGTTTGTAATTATAGGCTATGTAACTATTACTAAGTACCTACAAAATTCAGTAAGAAATTTTGCCCAGAGGTTAAAAGTGATTTCTGAAAACACAACTCTATGGGCCCTAGCGTGTATGATTTTACCTTCTACTTAGTATAAAAGTTAATGTGGATTTATACTCCTGTCCAATTATCATTAGTACTGTTCATTGTGCTTTCTATACTTCTTAAATGCATTTTGGGGGCAATATAAATAGCTAGTCATGCCTTGTATATGAATAACATAGCTGAAAAATGTATACATAAGCCTTCATTAACACAGTGCTCGAAGCAGTATTGGTGGTCAATTTAAGCAGTGCATGGTTATTGGGTGCAAGTAAGTGATGATATAGCCAGCACATTATGCTGCTCTAGCAGTATATGTATATAAGCTCAGAAGCTATCTCAGCATATTCGAGTCCTGATGATCTATACACCAACCATAATACAAAACCTCTAATTGCTCTGCTATTGCAGCCCCATATAGTTTTTACTTATTGAAATTAAATTATTTATTAGAACATAGCAAATAAACATCCCAGTAGCACAAAAATATTTTAACCACTTTGTACTCAATCTGAAAAGAAAAAAAGATATACTATGAAAGATGGCAGTATAAAAACTGGTGGATTTTGATACCCAGACTTCTGATTGCAGCCCATTTTCTACCACCTTTCCCTTTCATTTAAAGAAAATGATCTACAAAACTTCTATTTTTGTCCAAACTCCTAAATCCAAATAGCATGTCTCCTGAGTAGGTTTTGTTAGCTCTCTGCTAAATTTCTGCCAGAAAGAATTGCTTGTTCTTTGATTGAGATTATCAGCATCATTTAGCCAAATCTGCCAGCTACAAGGAGATCTCTCAAGTCCTGAACAATTTCTCCTTCACAAGCCATCTCCTATTAGGCATTAAACTTGCTGGATTAGCTCCAAATTCCCTCTTCATCCCTCTGTGACATTTCTTAAATCTCTGCATCAGGTCCTCAACAAAGGAATGAGCTCTTAGTTTTGGAATCTACAAGAATAAACTGTTTAGTTTCTTAATTGCCAGGCTAGGCTTTCTCCAAAAGGGATTAAGTTTAGAGTTCTTTTCCTACTTGTTCTAATCAAGAGCCAAGCATTTTCTGCTTCCTGGATGGGCACATAATTCTTTTAATTTCTTTTGGGCTTCTGATGTCTTTAATTGCGGCTCAGAACTACTTTATATTCAGAAATACTGTGCTGAAGGCAGAGATGTAACAGTTCTGCATCCAAAGCTACCTAGAGTGGACCCTGATAATTATCAGTGCCTTTTTTGTTAAGCCACAGGAAAGCAGAAGTGCAAAACTAAGCTCTGTGAAAGTAACGGATAATAGAACACTAGCAAAGACAACAAAAGTTATTTTTATGTTCTGATGCTTGAAGTCTTCACCAAGACTTTAAGTGTTTAATTTGCAGCCTCCAAACTCTTCACCAATCAAGCTCAATTTATTCAAGTGCAAATCCCACAGCAACTGTCAGCATTGCATGAAAGTAATTTCCCATACAGAAGCTGCAAGTAACTAGGATCAATTTGGAAATTTAAATACAATCTAGTCCGTAAAAATCCTTTCTTCACTAATTCAAATCCTTTTTGTTGATCCTCTGTCAAAAGTCACTCATTACTTGGTACTTTAATGATGGCATTGGCCACTCATCCAAACTGTATACAAGTCCTCCATATACAGGCTTGAAGAAATTTCCCAGCTACCTCCAGTTCTGTAACTGGAGGTACAGGATCATAGATGAAGTTCCTTTAAACTTGCTTTCTTTTCCTGTATGTTAAGGTCTGAATTCTAAATTTGTAATATATATCTGGACAACTTCAGGATCCTTCCAGTTCCTACCAAATACCTCTATTTCTAAAATCTATTCCATATAAACATTTGAAATACTCTAAGTACTCTAGAACATCTTCATTCCCAAAAACTTGGGTTAGATCATTTACTTCTCACTGTGAAATCCAAAGAGAATTCCACAGTTTTTCCTCACTTTAGTTATAGCCTGAAACAAAATGTATTACATAGTTTGTTCCCAAAGTTTTACATCATCTTCTATAAGTGATACACCATAAAATCTTCCTGACATTCTTGTCAATAATATGCCCTATTGTAAGCTTGTTCTAGCAATGCACCAAGTCAAATCTAGTTTTCTATTATTTTGGAAAATGTAATAGCAAATGAGGAGAACTGCAGTTACAACTGCTGTTTCTTGCTTTTTTGGTTCTCTCTTCCAAGGCATCTTCTATATCTCTGACTCACGGCAGCTCCACAGTTCTTGTTCTCATGCAATAAACTTTCGCAGCATAAACTGCAATGAACCCAGTATCCTTGTGTTGGTTTCTGAATAACCAATTCTTGGTCACCCACAGTATTCTCAGCCATACATCCCCCAGCAGTACAGCGCCTCTCTAAAAAGAGTTTAATTTAAAATCCCAGTGCATTCATTACCACAATCCAACACTAGTTTTCTGCAGTTGCATTTCTACTTCATTTACTTTGGTTTGAAAAACCTTCTCATGTAGAGTTGGCTTTTTCCATCTGTTGTCCCACTGACCTTAAAGGATCATTTTGCCATGATTAAGAAGTATTCTGTATGTGTAATTCTTGCAGAATTCACCCCTGACATGTTCACCACATCCTTCCTCCCCACCCCATGTTTTCTTTTATTTCTCACATACCCTGTAACTACTGAGCTGCCAGCCAGGGGAGAAAAAAGAGTCAACATAAGTATTTCACATGTACTTAGAGCTTCAAAAAGGCTACAGAATCATGAAACTGTCCCAAATGATAAGATTTATGGAGACCATTGCTTAATTTAAAAATAAACAGGACAGAGAAATTGCAACTGCATGAAAACAACTGCTAAATAAATCTAAAGATATGCGTCTTACATAGGTAATTTCATGTCATTATTTTTATGTGGTTTAATGAAATCTGAAATAATATCAGCTAAGAGTGGGAGGACAGTAAGAAAATTAGTTTCCTTTCTTCAACTAAAATATTTGCTAATTTATCTTCTAGAAAGCTTTCATGCTTAGAGAAATCAGATTCTTAGAAATGCAAAGAAAAACCTTGTTCCAAGACTCCATTAGTATACTGGTTTTGAAGAGATCTTGGAGGGTGACATGTCAAGCACTTGGTTTAGGTAAGCTGGAGACAGTGAGAGTTCTCTGTCAGAGGAAGACATTTTGACCTCCAGAAATTCAAGCATTTCCAAGGTCCTGATAGATTTGTAGGAACTCAAGGGGGGGCATCCCTAGGAAAAGAAATGCTTTTGAAAAATATCGTGTGTTTGGAAACCTAAGTTTCTATGAAAACCAAATATGACCAAAACCACTTGGTCACTTTTGACTGGACATATGGTGATATGTAATGAATCTATTGCTGAAGGCTTCTGACTGACTGTGTTGCTCCCTTGATCATCAAAACTTTGCAGATAACTGTTACCTAATAAGTCTAGCCAAAATTTTAAAATAAAATACCTTTAAAAAAGATTTAAGTTCTAGTGTGCTTAGTGCTGTATAAATTAACAAAAATACAGTTCCTTTCACAGTCCTACAGTCTCCTAATCTGGATAAGATCCTAAGAATACAATTCCCATTTAGTTCAATGGTAAGCACATAACTAAAACCCAGTGCAAGGCATTGAACATTTAGCACAGCATTCACTAAGTAGATCCAGATGATGGGCCAAATTCAGCTCTGATGTAGGTGGGCAAAATGCCATTGAAATCATTTGAATTGCAACACTGGAGCTGAATTTGACCTTATATTTTTTGAACATGATGCCAAATGACTGCAAAAACAATGTAGTTTTTACTCAAGTGCAAATGAATGTGGTGGTTTCATCCTAGCCCCTGGAGGACATGTATTCAGAGCACAAAAGCATCACACAGTTTGGCACAGCGAGTAGCTGCTTTTCCGCAAAGATTCAGGGCTAGAGTGTTCAGGGCGTTGCAGGTCATGAGCAAAGGAGGCGAAGCTGGGTAGCTGCATGGACATGGCTGCACGCGGTTTGCCTCTTGCTAATCTCTTGCCAGCGCTCGTTTCCTTATTTTCATCATTCACTTTAATGTTTCAAGAACAACAACAGCAATCTGAATTATTGTGAAGTCTCAGTGGATGTGCATTGTTCCTCCCCAGGGCCTACTGAAAGGCAACACTGTAACTTTGTATTTAAGCTGATAGAACTACAGGCTGAATTTGTCTTAGTGTGGCTATTAACACTTGGCCTGTGCAATGTTTTACACTCAAAGATGTCAAGGGTCTTTCTGAGGGCAAATTTATAGAAGGCAGTAATAAATGGGGCGAGCATTTATAATGCATATTTTGTATATAGACTCTGGCTTCCATAATTGGTGAGCATAAGGAAATATTAGCTTCCTTGAGGACTCTATTGACCCTGTGCTTTCAGGGACTTCATTCAGGGTATAAATCCAAGCCTTTATGTTCTCCTTCAAGACAGTGACAACATCTCTAATTAACACAAATAAGCATAAGACAGGGAACAATTAAAGATATAAATAGTCTAGGTGGCCTGAAAAAAGACTGCCTGGGTTATCAGACTAAGCAACTATCTAATAGGAATGTAATCAAAGTCCTGACTTAATGATGTTCCTTCTCACTGCTTTGTGAGGGTGTTAAGTAAATTTAGCACTAACATCCTCTGATTGCTGCTTTTCCTATTTACCTTGTCTTTCTCAAGATTAATAACAAAAAAGCAGAAAGCTTTCTATAGAAAAAGAATAATTTTTAAAAAGGCACAAAATTCTCATGTCTGAAGAAAATTTCCTCATTTTGAATCTGGGATGAGGTTGGTGTCTAACAAGTTAAATATTCAATAAAGGAAGAAGATGCAAGCCTTCTGGTTTTGCTGGTATTTCATAAGAACAACTTTTGTTCTGCTCTTTGTTCATCTCATTTGTAGTCTTCCAAACTGCTCTGTCACTAAAGAAATGTCCCTGAAAGAAATCACAAGGATAACACCCTGGGGCCACAGAATAGCTGAAGAAATAATCTGCAGTAGTACTTTTTCTCTTCTCACATAGAAAATGTGGAAGATAATTTGTTCCCCACAACCTTCTTCACAATCTTAGCAGTTTTTATCACCAGCACTATCTGATCTGTCCAAATGAGATATTATAGCAATGTTCCTTTTGCAGCAGTGTTGAAGTACCCTAATCTGCAGTCCAAATCTACAAAGAAAGCTAAAAAACTGAAGTAAACCCGAAGCAGGTGATAATAGTGTGACATGGGCAGAAGTAACTCCTTGGTCATCTAGCTAGACCGTTAAGGGGGATTATGAAAAACACATATGGAAACTAGGGATTTATAAGTGACTTTCACAACAGCAAGTGAAATTGAAGGTCTAAATTCCTTAAACCAGTTTTGGCCATCTGGACTTACTCCTCTTCAGGCTTCTGATTTGGGACTTTTATCAGAAGTACTTGCCATTCAGTGTTTTCCAAGACATTCTAGGAGATATAGGTTCAGATCTCACAATTCATTTGCGCATCTTTCAAAGAATATACTCAAATAACAGCACATAATATTGTCTCTGCATAAACTTACTTCATCTGGTTGCAGTGACATCAGAATTAGATTCTTTACAAGAACTTTTAAACTGATGCTGAATAGACATTTTAGATTTATGTTCTAATAGGTGGCAGACATATTTTTTCTTGCTTTTTTTACTTCAACAGGTATCAGGAAACATACAAAAAACACCACGGAAGACCAATAATGCATTTTTTTATGAACCCAAAACTAGATTTTAAAAATAAAAAGATGTGCAACATCATTCTTTTTAAAACATAATTTATAACTGCCTGGTTTTTTTTTTTTTTCTTTCCTCTAACTCTTTTTTTCTTACAGATGGGATGTCTGGAAAACTGTAGTAAACTGGCTTCCAGTTCCAGTAAGCCCCCCTAAGAAAGCAGCTTTCAGTTCCAGCAGAAAATTCTTTCTTAGTGGCTAAAAGACGTCCAAGTTCATGATCCAGAACAGGCCAAGAGCACTTAAAAGTCAACAACATCATAAATTAGCTGAGTAAAACCAAAGTACTGAAGTATCTGAGGTTGATTTTGGGGATATCAATTCAGAATTTAACTCAAACTTCCAAACCCTTTTTAATTTGCTTATAGAAATTCCATCTCAAAAACTGATCTGTACCAAAATACTACATGCCACAAAACCCACCACTGAAACCTTGAACAAGCTTTTGTATTAAAAAGGGCAAACCTTTTCCCCCTCTTGACTACCTTTTTGCTAAATCAGACTTCACATAGAGAGCTCTTCTGGGAGAAATTAAAAGACACAAACTACCCTCATTTTAGATTGACTCTGGCATTTCATAAGGAAGTTAGAGCTGTGTCTAGCCAACTCTTGCGTGGAAGACTTCCAACTTAGGATTCTGCGGTGTGTAGGGCTGTTGGATGGGTCATATTCTTTCTTCTAGCCATACAGACTGATGTCCTAATATGGTGGTAGGCGGCACTATTCTGTGAGCAAACTCTTTTTCACATAAAATATGACTCTTTTTCACTGAATACCACTCTAATGTTTGGGACTGTGGCTTTAACCTACTCTTTGGCAAATCCAGCACATGAACTACCTTTGTCTCAGAGCCATTTCAGCAAGCCTGGCTTGGTTCATGCATCAAACTTTATGTTCTGCTGCTGTTACAGGGGATAGGTCTTCATGTATATTTTAAAGATACTCTCACTTTCTAAGTAGGATTCCACAAAAGTTAAGGAAACCTTTGAAAATTCAGCAGAGTATTTATTTGTAAAAGTTCTGTGAGGCTCTTTAGGAGAAAGGCTCCAGATCTGTAGGAAGAATTATTTGACACAAAATTTAAAATCTTTCCCTGTGCTGTCTTTAGTTCAGACTCATGCTGCCCTGCTCCCTAATCTGATGATTGCTGTAAGAACATAGGGATAGTCTTTCTTTGCAGTGCACCTTTCACACCTTCGTTTTTCCTCTTTCTTTTAGGCATCACTCCTGTATAAGGACCTATGAACAGCAAACCACTGAGGCAGGACACATACTTTTTTAAGCAACTGAAAGCCAGAAACTTGGACTGCAGTACCAAATGTATCATTAACATCCTCTGACAGTTTTAATCTGTGTGCCTCAGTTTCACCTTGAAGAAAATATATGTCAATATACTTTTCCATGCTTATGATGTGTTTTGACATTACCAGAGTGTGGCATCCAAGTGTTTTATTATCACTTTCATATTTCACAGATAAAGAGATAAGATGCACAGGCAAGCAGATTTGTTTTCAAAAAGAAAAAAAGTAAAGCACCAGTGATGGGAAAAAAATCCCACCTCCTTATATTCTTTTTGTCTTGGTGCTGCAGTTGCTTATTGTAGTATCACTTTCAGATGATACTTCCATCTGTAGTCACTTGGAATTCCTATGTCTCCCCAGAATACCCTTGGGGTTACCAGTCTCTTGTATTTAGCTCAACTTTTTACTATAGGCCAAGATTTCTTAAAAATAGCAGCACTGAGGACCTCTAATAAAAAAGAAACTATTTTATATTTATTTCTTACCATCCATTCTTACTGTCAATTTGATGACATTCTGAAAACATTTGGCATTAGACAAGCAATGTGATTGGTCTAATTAACAATGATGTTCTTAAATGCTGCACATTATTGAAAAAACTCTTCTAATAACAGACAGTGAGTTTTCATAACAGAAAAGCCATAGAACTCTGTAGGCATTAAAGCAATATTTTCCCAAGCATTTTAGGTCCAGCTTGTTATAACAGGATATCTGTTGAAGCTGCACTCCCAGGTTTAGGCTGTCTATAGCAAAATACAGTACAATAGAAAGGTATCAGATTTATCATGAACACTTTTCATGGAAAGGATCTCACTCTTTATTAACCTCCAAATGAAACAAAGAAACAGTTCAAAATGGGGAGGCAGAATGACCTGACTTTGGTTTTGTTCTTTTTCTCACACACTCCCCTCTCTCTCTTTCTAGCTTGGCTCCCTTCTTATACATTCTATTCTGCAGAAGGGCATTTTGCACTCCTATTCGCGGGTCTCCAATTTGTCCATCTCACATGAAAGATAACCAGAATGTGCCAGGTAGCAAAGGCAGAGCTTGCTATGGTTAAGACAGCAGAAGACTTAGCAGGCAAAGCGAGAGCAGAGCCATGCCTGCCCTCCCTCCATAGCCCTGCAGCCTGCAAAACTTCACCTCCTTTACAGAGGGGCAGGTTATGGCCAGGAGGAGGGGCAACCCCCAAGGGATACACTTTCGCACTCCAGTCAATTTGCAGACATCAAACAGCTCCATGGGGCTGTTGTACTAACACTATCCCATTTGTTGTAGTCTTAGGCTCTGGAGAATACTTTTGAGTAATGCTGAGTTTACTTAGCTGTAGAAAGTTTGTTGAACTTCAGTTCATTCTGAGGCCTGTTAGCAGCAGGAAATGTCCAGCCTACAGCTACAGAGGATTCACTGCTTGACGACATTAATAAGATCCAGATCCAAGAGGTAGATACAGCTGTGATCTTCCATATCCTCTGACCTGCAGGGTGAGTATGCTGAAGCTTTTCATCCCCTGTGTAATGCTCCCTCTCCCCACGCAATTGCTCAGGGTGAGGGGAAAACAGGGGAAATTAGTCCCCTAATTTTGTAATAATAAGAATCTGTAAAACTCGTCTGAGCAGATCAAGCTTATAGAGACTGCTGTAAAGGTACACTCGCTTCACCAGCTTTTTCAACAGACAGGCTCATTAAGGAAAGAGAAGCAGAAGCTTTTTACACATACCAAAACAAGAAGAAAATAAACATACACATAAGGGGGCTGACAAAGGTATTTCTTTGATAAAGTCAACATTCTGGAGATGCAAACAATAGCAAAAAAGCTAAGGATGCATTAAGTTCCAAACATACCTCACGAAAGTAATTTCTATGTATGAACTGTGTATTACAATAAAAATGTGTTTTTCATGTAATGTTTAATGAAATGCCTTTGTATTTGTATAGCTCAGTGTCAGAGCTGAGAAATGTAACAAAACTGTCTGAGGGAGAAAAAGCAAAGTGCCTAGCAAGATTTTTAGCTTTGTCTTTTCAAAAAATTCTTCCATTTCTAATGTGAGCTACTACATTTAGTGCAAGTTTGCTTAGTGTCAAGTATCATTTACATATGAGTTATATATGAAGCAACAGCATGCCAAAAGCTATTCAGACTAAACAATTTATATTCTCTATTCAGAAAACAGAGAAGGCCCTATTCTGAAAATCGTGGCTTGTGGGTAACCACTGATCACTGGTGGTTATTTTTTTAAGCAGAAATTAGCAGGATTAAGTCCTAATCTGTGCACCTGACATCAAACCATCAAGGAAAATCCACACAGACAACAGATGTTTATCCTAAAGTTTAACAGCAAAGCACACAAACCACATCAGAGAAAACACAAGAACCCTTGTGAACTGTATTTATTATTGTCAGGAAATATATACCTTTCATCTCCTGTAATGGAATGTTTTGGTTTATTAAATCTAACTTGAACAGGTGAAATGGTAAGCAATAATTCAGTTAATAGCTTAACTTTAAAATTCAGATGGCATTGCTATAGTTTAAAGGTATATCAACAGAGGGCATAAAGGATAAAATGAAGAAAGTTGTAAGCGACTGAAAGATATATTTGTTACTGCTTTAGACCAGTAGCTTCCCACAAAATGTTTCTTTGCTTATTGGCAAATGAAAAACTAGTACCACTAGAACCTCTCTAGTTATGTGTTGCTTTACTATTCTTACAAAAATGATTAATTATCTAGTTTAAAAATAATTTTCACAGAATAGGAAGGAACCATCGTCTCTAAATTAGTATATGTCTCTGTGATTTTTGTCTTACTCCCACAGCACTTGCATTTCCAAATTGTGCATGACCAACAAGGAAATTTAGCAGTTGTCTAATTCCATGTTGCTCTCCATATTTGGCTTGCCTTTAATCATCTACGTTTTGTGCCTTGTGTCGTGCCATAGAGCTGAGATCTCATCCAGGTGCCACATTGTTGTTTTCGGTAAAAAAAAAAAAAAAAAAAAAAAAAAAAAAAAAAAAAAAATAGCACTGCTTTCAGTATGGAAACAAAAGAATAAATGAGAATTTGAACATGCAGAAAATTCGAGTGTTGCAGATGGTTCCTATCAAAAGACTGATATGTGGATATAGCTTTATTGGAAAGTTAAATATTTATAAAATAATTTGGGCTTGTATTTAAAGGTCATCTAATTAAACAAGTATGTAACATTAACTTAGTCACAAATGTTCTTAAAATATTGTTTTGTACCATCTACAATTAGCCAGCAGAAAGCTGACTCATACTTCTCACATTTGACAAAGTGTTACTTTTAATTTTTAAAGCAATAGAAGGTTTTAAGCTGTATCAGGCTACTAATATTTAAATGGGAATTGAGAATTGGCTTCTACTAATTTTTGGCACAATCGCCTACTTTTCCTCCCAAAAGTAAATTTCCCATTAACTTTCATAGAAATGTTCTTTCTACACAGTTGGACAAATTCTACCCAGATTTATAATCTGGAACCCTAAGCAGAGCCAGTAGGGATGCAGACAGCCCAGCAGTTATCTGCCAAAAGGTGACATGCTGTAATGTGTCTGCCATCAGGATACTGCTGTAGTAAAAACTAATATTAGTTATCCCAAACACCTTTTCAAAGCCACTGCTCTTACTTTGAACATTTATGCAATGTTTACTTCAGAGAAACACTAATCTGAATGTATGGAGAGTTAATTTGACTCCTGCAATTTAGCACCTTTGTAGTACAGCATTCATAAAGGAACAGATAACTGTGGTTTCAGAGGAAGGATTTTAATGAGACAGGGAGATGCCTGGTATTTTTTTTTAAAGAAAAAAGGGGACCAGTTCTCACTAATCATTGTAGTACCCACTATTCTTCTGTTGGAGTTGACAAAGGTTGTTTCAACTGTATTTAATACCTTCTTGATTTTTTTCTACAGAGAGGGTGATTACGTACAGTCCTGTACTGAAATGTTTGCCCATTTGACAAATGATGTGAAATTAATTAACAAATATACACCAACAAAGGTTGCTTAAGCAGGCTCCCCTAACTGTAACAAGCCAACAAGCTATAAGAAGTTCTTAGCCCAATGCAACATTTTACAAAGTCCTAATAACATGGCCTTGGCAGGAGTATACACAGCAATTTCTATTGCTGTAGAATTATTTTTCACTTCAAAACAGTTTATGCCCAGAGAGCATGCAGTTTTAGTTTGCAATGCTCAAATCTACAATCTCCAACAGGGTTTGTTTTGATCTAAATTGGCTTCAGTTCGAGGTCATTTTGTTAGCACAAAACAGAATCAATGAATTCTCAGTTGTACTTGATACTTCTTTTCCATTCTGGGTATAGCTTTGCTTCTAAAAAAAAAAAAAAAAATTACAGGGAAATAAGACATATGCCCAAATCTTTCTCTGAGCTTATGCCAACTAGAAATATATGGGTTCCAGATCCTGCTTAAAGTGACAGTCTGCAGCAAAATTCCTATGGGTACAAAACCACATTGCAGCATCGCCTTTTGACACAACATATAACAATATCCCAGCAAGCTTAATACACTACATAATATATTTCAACATCACAGCCACAACTATTTTTAGACATCTAATTCTCCAAGTCTTTCTTTGTTGTTGTAAGGAACTCTGGTCATCAGATTTGCCCCCTGCCCCCAAATTCAGCTGGAATAATATCTGCCAAGAGCTCAAAACTTCATACAGGGCACACTGGCACATTGCCATCAGCATCAGCAGTCTACGGAGTTCCTCCCACTAGTGACCCACAGAAAGAGGTAGAGATTTTCAGTCTGATATAAACTTCATGGCCTTAAAATACTTGTAAAGGTGAATTTGAATACAATTGTAATTCACCTATTTAATACAAATTTAAATCCACATAAAACAGCAAAATATGCCTGTCTGTCAAGGTTGTTTCCTGATTTTAAGGAATTCAGTCCTGTTCTGATTAAAGGAAATTGCAAAACTCCTCATTTCACTGGGAGAAGAATCAGATCTCTTCAGATCTTTATCACAGACTGCACCCTCCCATGCATGTTTTTACATGAGAATCATCTGTATTCAAAAGTATTTCTGCACTAGAAATTAACATGAAAAATGAGACCAATAACATAGAATCCAAAACAGTCAGTCAGTACTGTTTTCTGAGCCCCTAGCATTTAGACATCTTATTTAGTCCCATCAGGCTAGTTACTCCATTACATAGGCTTCAGGAAAGATCCGACAACCAGCAACATTTAGCTGAAGAAATAACAAATATGCAAGTAGCGCAGGGTGTCCTGCTTGTTTCGTTAACAAGCACTAAGCCTACATATGCTCAGCAGACTGTTATGCATGATCAGACTAAAGAACATGATAGTAACCAAAGCAGCTCTCACTGAAGTTGCTTTGTGTCTTTATCAGTAAGTGCTGTCCTTTCCTTCCAGTAGAAATAGTCAAATTCTCCACTTGGACATACCTTACAGAAGGCTGAAGTCTTGGTATACCACCATTTCTAACACTTCCATAATTAGCATGAGCTCTGACTTGGAGGGTGTTGGGGAAGGAGCAGGAGGAGAGAAAAAGCTGTGTGTTAAATATTGTAAGACTTCCGCTGTTTTATATGTAACATCAGAAAGAGAGAACTTCTGCATAAGGTCGTTCTCATGGTTTTCATTATCACATATAGTTAATCAAAAACACTTCAACCCCAGGCAACCAACATAGTGCAAAGAGAATATTAAAAGGGTATAAAAGCATCCTACTCACTTGGAAACTAATTAACTTGGTTAAAAATGAAACAGTTTTTTAGAAAGTACTGTAGTGTCAGGAAGGGCTTGTTGATACCTCAGATTTACTATGTGTGCACACAAATGAAAATCAATTTTGCTTCCGTTGAAGGCAATGGCAACAGTTGTCTCAAGCACAGGCAGATCAGCCCTTTCACATTGGGCTTAAATCTGGAAATAAATAGGATAGCCATATAGTGGCTCAGGTTTAAAAAATAAAAAAAAAAAAAAAGGAAAAACAGAAAAAAAAAAAAGAGTCTTCAGGTGCTCGATACTATTTTAAGAGCAATTTATGCATTTAATTCCAAAATGATAGAACTGAAAATCCTTCTTTGACTTCCTAAAATTTGCAGTGCCCCTACTAGTGTGAATATCTATTTCCAGTTTGGCACAGACTAAACTCATATTTTCTGAAGTGTTACATTTCTCCCTACTTTACTTACCAGTTACCCAAGACCAGATATAAACCCAACGCTCATGAGGAAAAAACTCTTCCAATGAGCAGTGAGGGTCTACAATGTAAATGTCTTATTCAGACACTGCTAACAAGCATCTTGCTATGGACAAGGCAGATCAAGTCACTGTACTTAATGGAGCTTGGGGCACAACCCAGCTGCTCCCAAGATTTACTCAGAAGAATTATGGTGTAGATTCCACTCATTCTATTGTCAACCTCAGGCATTGATACTTGGAGGCAGGTAAGAAGAGGTATTTGGGGCCACCCTGTTTCTCTTACTAAGCTCTCATTTTCTGAGTACATCCTCTGAATATAAGCTGAAGAAGTATCTCCATAAAATACAATAGCAATTCCTTTCGTTTAGAAGATGTATGGAAGAACTACCTTTCCTTTTACACCAAGAGATCAGAACAAGCATTTAGATTATTAATTTTCTGAGGACATTTGAATTCATGTCCCCAGATGTGCTAAAGCCCTCCAGGTGTTGGCTAGTCTGATGACTATGTCAGATAAGAAACTGATGGTTTCAGATGCTCTAGATGAAGCCGTTCCACTAAACAAATAAAAAATAAAAGTTCAAAGAGGTGAAGAAGAAGGCAAGAAGGAGCAAAGCTTTTCGCAGCATGGCATGCAAAACCAGTCTCCTGAACAGAATTCAGAAGCAAGCATCATCTCTCTGCAGGCAACCTACCTCTCAGCACAAACTCACATTCTCACCACTCATAAGGACGTTTGAATGTCCCACCCACTTGGTACTTCATGAGGTTTCCGAATTGACATCCCTCACTGAAATCCTGAATAAAATACATAAAACATGCAAGACCAGAACAAAACTCACCTTTACTTACCACATTTCACCCAGACTGGCTTGGGTGATTCTAACCAGCTGGTTTGGATTCCATGTTGAGTTTTAACTCTGTATGGAATTTATATTAATTCTGGGTTATTTTCTAGGCAGCAGTTTGGTGAGATAAATGCAGCTTCCTTAAGATGTGCTCAGCCTCGGCCAGTTTCAGGCCTGACTTTGCACTGAAAGCTTCCTGGATAGACCATATATCTATACAAGAAACCAATGAAATTCTCAGCAAGTCCCTTCATATGTTATGAGAGTTTCTGAAACACGGAGGCTTTAATTTGAAATTCTCTTTTGCTGACATGGATTAAAATTAGAATAAGTAAAATGAATAAATATTTCTTCTTAAAAAAAAAAAATCCAATTAAATCCTACATTAGAGTATTTTTAGACATAACACAACAATTTAAACGAAGTACTCAAAAACTTAGTATAGAATATGTCATAAGTTTTTAAAATCATTGCTGATGCCTATTGTGTACTGTGATATTTTAAGGGCTATTCTGTTGCAGTGATTAATAATAGGTAGTGCACATTACAGTGGTTTTATTTACTCAGTTTTCTCTCACATGAAACTAATCCACACATACATTATTGATAAATAGTGCACACCTCTCCAGTTCACAGCATCTAAATTATGCAGAATTAGGAGCAGCTGACAACCTAATACACGTAAGTGTTTATCCTAGTAGATATCACTGTGTTTGTTGCCAGAATACTTGGTGAACTGAAGTTTTGAGCAGAACCTACAGTTTTATATACAGATGGAGTTTTTCCATTGATGGATTTTTAACATTTGCCATGTTTGGCACTCTCATTACTCTTGCTCAGATAAAATATATTAGAATTAATTAAATATATACAGACACATCATTTGAAAGCAATAATGCAGCCTTATAAAAATAGAAAGCTTTGCAGTATTTCAGAGTATATTAACTTGCAAATATTTCAGTACTGCATTACACAATAGTTGTTCCATCAACAATAAATAACCTTCTACCAATACTTGCCCCAGTCTTATTTTTACAAAGCAGTGTTTATTTTCATCTAGGAACTAAACACAACATTGTCAAGCAACATCTCTCAACAGTCATGAAGTATTTACTACAATATTCACCTGAGAGCATCACCCAGCACAGATTTTCAAAGCAACAATCTTAGGTTACATTTGCATTGGGTTTCCAAAAGGAAGTATGAGTTTTCCTATGCAGACACACACGGCCAAATTCACCTCATCAGTTCACCTAATTCACGTCTGGAATGAATTTGGGCTATTCTCTATTCAACTGTGTTGAATTAGACTTTGCATCTTCAGCTTTATTTAGATGAAAATAATTACCTGAGAAAAGCCCCACAGAAAATTCATTGTTTAATATTCCAGTATGACAGAGAAATAGGCAAAATTTTGCGTTAAGTTCATCATACACTGTATATTCTGCCACTTATAACTGGACAGCTTAGATGAACAATTCATTCACCTACGGGTCAGTGACATACACTGTGAGATTTGGGGCTTTTTTTGATCACTGGGGCAATGCGAGTATGAGACGAAAGCTTAAAACCCTCAGAGCAAGCTATTCTTCAAATACTGAAATCTAAATCCCATTTTATTATACTGCTAATGAACTGCTGAGATTCTACTTTGCTTGTTAACATGATAGCAGACAGATGAGAAGAAATAAAAAGTACTGGCCTGTGAAAGGCAAATCAAAAGGGGAGATTGAGGGGATTTCTCGAGTTACTCAGGTGAGTCTTTAAACCCCAGTCAGTGACCCAGCCAGTGGTCAGAACGGTGCAGGTTCCGTTTGGTTGCTCTGAACGCTTAGACGCGATATCCAACTGTCTGCCCAAAAGGCTGAGAATTTGCAGTTTCTTTGTAAGCTTACTGCACAATAAACAAAAGAAGGGAATTTGATACTAACTAAACAGAGAATGAATAGTCAATAACATTGTATAAACTTTTTCAAGTCACAAATCTTTATGCAGCAGGGGCGACTTTGCATGTTACTGGAGTCTTTTACTGCAAAGACTGCTTTTTTGTTGCCTCCCCCCATTTTTTAGGTGTAAAATGTATTTTTCTAAAACAAATCCTCACTTGTTGACAGATAACAGCATCAAATCTCTGACATATGAAAGAAAGGTAAACCATAGGCTAAATAGAAGTTAAAGTGAACAAAGAAAATTGAAAGCACTATAGCTACAGAGTTATCTTAATATTATGCAGAACGGCAAAATAATTATTTTATGACTTTCAACATGGGCGGCATGATGTTCGTGAAATAAATTATTCCAGTTTCTAAAAATGTGTATTTTTCCCACTATTTGATCTCCAATTCTTAGATTTTAAAATAGTATTAAAAGTACCATAACCAACATTTGAATAGAAAAATAAAAGATGTAACTAATTCCATGCTATCATAACTCAACAACTATGAAATGAGGTCGCATGTGAAGAAGAAACACAGAGGACAAAATGCAACAAAATGACACTTTTACAATTGTGAGTGCAGGTGACTAGTTTATAGTCCTAAACCTGAATACTCTTGCAGTGGAAACATTACCATATACACCATGGTGCATATTTCTGAGAATGCATTAGCTGTCAAGTTTAAGTAATAACTTACATTCCCTATGAGTCTTGGAAGTCAGAAGCAGGGACAGTGAGAATGAAGACCCTAAGCCCACTGTAGGAGACGATACGGTTCAAGACCGTCTTAAGAACCTGAATATATGCAAGTCCATGGGACCTGATGAAATCCATCCGTGGGTCCTGAAGGAGCTGGAGAATGAAGTTGCTAAGCCACTGTCCATCACATTTGAAAAATCATGGCAGTCAGGTGAAGCTCCCAATGACTGGAAAAAGGGAAATATAACCCTCATTTTCAAGATGGGGAAAATGGATGAGCCAGGGAACTACAGACCAGTCAGCCTTACCTCTGTGCCTGGTGAATTCTTGCAACAAATTCTCCTGGAAGGCATGCTGAGGCACATGAAAAACAACAAGGTGCTTGGTGACAGCCAGCATGGCTTCACTAA